>CM067371.1:33758494-33828576 GCA_034401795.1 Chaetoderma sp. LZ-2023a | reverse complement strand
CGCATGACACGTGTGTTTTAGCAGGACCAGACACGGTTCCTCCCTGACATTTACCAATACCATCGGTAGAAGAATGGTGGGTGGGTACGCGTAAGCGTGCATCCCTCTCCAGCTTATCGCCAGAGCGTCTGTATCGACGGCATTTTGGATCTGGAATCGGCGAGACATATGTCATGATTTGAGCATTTTCCTTTGTGGCGAACAAGTCCACGTTGGGTTTGCCCCAATGCTCGAAGATCCGTCGCAGAACCGGAGGGTTGAGGGACCATTCTGTTGGCATAATTCTCTGTCTGCGAGACAAAGCATCCGCCAGAATGTTCAATGGGCCAGGAATATGAGCTGCTTTCAAAACAACCAAGTAATTCCTGCACCATTGAATCAAGTGCCACACTCTGATACACAGAGTGGGCGACCTGGTCCTGCCCTTGGCGATTTATATATGATACTGTCGAATTGTCCGCCCGTATCAATATCACCTTGCCCCTGATCATCGGAAGGAACTCTTCCAACGCCAGTTCCACTGCCATCATTTCCAACAGATTGATATGCAGCTGACTCTCCGGGAGAGTCCATGTGCCCGAGACCTGGTGTTCTCCCAGGCAGGCACCCAACCCTTCCAGCGATGCATCCGTGTAGACGGACAGCTGGGGGTGGGGTAGGTGCAGCGAAACCCCTAATAGGAGATTCTGACGCCTGTTTCCACCATAGAAGATGCGATATCCTCGAGGTCGAATCGCATCCCCAAATAAATGAAATGTTGAGTGGGCGTCAACTCGGATTTCTCCTCGTTGACTATCCAGCCTAGATCTGAAAGTAACTTCAGAGTCAGAGCAGTATCCACGTTCAACCTGGCTGCCGAGTCTGCCTTGAGCAGCCAGTCGTCTATGTAGGTGTGTAGCGCCACGTTCTCTTTTCTGAGAAACGCTGTCACCGCAAGGACCACTCTTGTGAAAACCCTCGGAGCTGTCGACAGGCCAAACGGGAGCACTGTAAACTCCCATACTTGATTCTGAAACGCAAATCTCAGAAACCTGTGACAACTCCGATTCATAGGAATGTGGAAATATGCATCTTTCAGATCGATCGATACACACCACATTCCTTTCCTCAATCCCGCCATTACCGACCTCGGCGTTTCCATCTGGAACCGAGGCGTATGGATAAACCAATTTAAATGGCCTGAGATTGAGTATGGGTCTCCATCCCCCTGTGCTCTTGGGGACAAGGAACATGTTTGAATAGAAGCCTGGAGTGTTTCGGTTTGCTGGTTTTATTGCTCCCTTCAGAAGCAAAACCCGACACTTCCTTTTGAATGGCTTCTAACTTGTCTGGCTCCTTTGGTACGGGTGTCCAGACAGGTGCCAAAGACAGATTTTTGTGGTGGAAAGTCCCACCACACTCCGGCATGTAACCCTGGGATAACCATCCCAGGAACCAGACTGTCTGACGTCACACCTCACCAGGCCTCGACGAAACGCATGAGCCTTCCACCCACCATAGATGCCTCGACGTCTAACGGGGTTGTCCGGCTCGCAGTCCGCCCACCCCCCCCCACTCTTTCTTAACGAGAGAGAGAGAGAGAACCATTTCGTTCTAGGCACGACGGGTATAACTGGCCCCCGCTGTGCCTGTCGCACAGGCGCGGTCCAGGCGGATATGAAGGGAGCTTTTGTACCCTCAGGTACGCTTCAGCCCCTTCTGTCCGCCCTTTGAGGCCTTGCCCTTACCCTTCCCCTTGCCCTTCCAGCCTCTAGGGCGGTCAGGAGCAACATTGGTGGAGGGTAGGGCGCCTCTACAACCTTCCTGGATTTCTTCGCCAGCGGCGGCTCCGAAAACCCAGCTGAAGCAGAAGTCGCAACATGCCTAGCTTCTCGCCTTGCCCTTATGCTTCTTCTGCTTCTTTGAAGGTTGTCCCATTAGCGGTTTCCCCACAGCCCCTAGTGCGTGCGCTTGCCGCCCTAGCTCTAGCTGTAGGTTTACCGCTAACCGATTCTGCGCGATACTGGCGGTATCCTCTAAAATGGCCCGTGCTTGGCCACCGAAGATGCTAGGCCCTGTCAGGGGCGTCCCAAGAAGACGCTCCCTGACTGCCGTAGCCGGACGCATATGGTCAATGACCATTTGCCTCCTGGATTTCGTCACTCGCACTTGCACCCTTGCCAATGCGTCCATAGACAGCACCAGGCCGTCATTGACACATGAAAGCGCCACAGGTGGCACAGGGTGGCCTGCCCCCGCTTCAGCCCACACCGACTGAAGGAGACGATAAGAGTGGTTGACAGCGCTCATAGCTGCCCTCACACCCTCATCGCATAGGGACAAGACTTCTTCTTGGTGTACCTGAGACTTGTTCACAAGTGCCGGACCGGGGCCACTCGCCACGGCACTCTGGACGCCCAGTACCCATCGGTCATCCTCAGTGACCGACAGGACTACACCATATCTGTTGTATTCCCCCCGCGGAATACGACATCTTGCCCGCACCTCCCTGGAGGCCGCAGGGAGCTGACCCTTGGTCATAAGTTGTTTGCTATAAATAGCATCCAACAAATCTATGAACCGTGGATCCAGTCCCACTGACTGGATCCGGGCCGCGGGCAAAATCCCCGTCCTGATCGACGCAACCAACGGACGGGGCGCATCTTCATCGGCCGTGGCCGAAAGCAGACGGGTCAACCCTGGCTAGCCACGCTAGAGCATCTGACCAATCTACCTCCGACGAAGACACCCGCAAACACGTCACCCGTTAACGTGTTCACGGGTCTGCCAGCCACTGCCTCCCGACAAGGAGCCACGGCTGACACGCCAGGCACTCCGGTACCACACAGTTCCGCCGCCACCCCCGGTCACTCGGGTAGGTCCGCACGGAAAACCGTACGGACCCGTAGCAGTCGCGGAACCATAGCCGGACACGGGCGCCAACGGCACCCCACGTCCGACTGTGGGACCAGGCGAGATAGGTGAGTACCACGCCCGGCCCGGCACACCCGTTCCTGTGACGGCTGGTGCCAAACCAAGCCGCACGGAACCGGTGCCCGGTACCAGATTGGCCTCAGCCACAGGCGGAGCCGCTGACCTGGCTTGCGCCAAACCAGACAAATGGAGGCCGGTTCCGTCCAGGACGGAATCAACCTCCATATTCTCCACCTGTGGCTTCACAGGCAGCAGCAACCTCTCCTCCTCGGCCTCCTCGTCTTCAGACTCCGAAGAGTCGTCACTAGACGAGTCAACCGTGGAACCGTCCTGGCGGACGGCTCCCACACCTGACGGACCGGCCACGGCTACTGGAACACCAGGAGGTGGCCGCAGAGAAACAGAACCCATCTGGCCGGAGCCAGACGGGACTGCCATGGGGCCGTATGAGACGGCCCCCTCGGTAACCAGTCCAGAATCCTGTCCGAAGACAGGATCTGTACCAGGCATGGGGAGAAACTGCCCCCCAACCTTTGGTAGCAGGGACGACACCAGCGTGGGCAGAACGCTATGCAGAAAACCCTGCATAGCCGGACCAAACCACGCCGGTGGTGCCATCTCCACCACCTCCAGCTTGGGACGTGGAGCACCCCCACCGGCCGAACCCTCCACGATTTACTCTTGGGCCGCCTGACCCCGCGTCAGACCCAGCCAAGTCCTTCTGGGCAAGGAACTTAACCATCATCTCAACGGACCACACTGCACAAACATTACGCCTATGATCAATATTACAAAGGGAACACCTAAAACAGACATGGTCCTTGAACACGACACGGACAAACTTATGGCATTCGTCACATGATGGCGGGGCTGGCTTGGCCGATAAAATAAGCACAAACCTACAATAAACAAGCGGAACGAGACCCGGATGGAAGGCAGACAATTAATTTTCAAATAATTTGACTCATAAATTAACTGTACCCCTCCCGCACCCCACCCCCGCCACGTTACAACAAAGATCGCATTGATTATGACGACAAGAACGAGGCGGGCATTAAACACACACATAATAGATCCTCCAGGTTGTGTAATGGCTCCAGGAATCATATCGCATAGCATTCGGGGTATATTTACTAATCAATATAAATTATACTCCTAACGAAAGCAGCACGATATGTGAAGAAAACAACAAAATGTATAACAAACTGCTGTATCACACGGTAAAACCGCAGACCACGCATCTACTCAAGAATTTTGAAACCACCGATTATTGCAAACCGATCGTGATTGCACGTAAACTTGATCATTCTAAAGTTTCGGGTACCATTTTTAGTACGCAGCACCCAGAACGAGATGCGCGAATTAATGACAATTTTTCTTCACATAAACATCCGAGCGACCGGGTGTGACGTCACCCGCTCGGATCCTACGGAGAACGACGTCAGCCGATATTCGTGTTAGAAATACCGTAGCATAACACCTATTTTCATATCTGCCGATCGCTTGTTTGGGGTTAAAGAAGGCGATCGTCTGGCATATATCGTTGTTAGCACACGTCCCAGATTCTATGGGGTCAGAAATTGGAACATGCGACACAGCGAAATTTAGAGACCTAAGTCTTTTAACTATGGATAATAAAGAATGATACAACCTGGTTATCTTCGGCGGTATTCTCCATAGTATCCTTTAGTTAATCCTTTTCAAGAACACACAAACTATCACTACAGATTAAATAAAGACTTAGATTTTCTTTCACAAAAAAAACACTAAAATCCTCAATGAAGAAAGAATGTATTGCTCTTGTTGCTATGCAAACAAGAATGAGCTCTATGGTAAATGGGTACTCGGCAGTTGGGAGCCGAGTACCCGGTTCCCAGGAGTCGGTAAAGCTTTCTAAGTCTATAATCCTAGAGCCGCTGTCAAGGCCAGCTGTATATCAGAAGTAACAGAATAATGAGTATTGATCGAAGGAGAATTGGTCAGTGCCCCATTTAAACATTAGGTGGGAGGAGATTTGAGAATCAACAAACAAGGATAAAAATTAAACCAATCGTATCCAAATGTTAATAACATAACATAATAGTGCATTTAGCTCAATCACACCATGATTAGCAAATACGGAACCAAAAGAAAACTCTCACCATTTCTCACAAATGCAGTCCTAACGAAAATGGTGGGAAGAGCTTGGTAAATAGTCTTCGGCTTTTTTAGTTTCTAGACTAGATTCTAGAAAAGCGGATGTGGAAAAAAGGAAACGGAAATGCATAAACCGGAAGTATACTACCGGAAACTGATCAAAATCCTACAACCCGGATGTACAAAATTACCGAGCCCACCTTCGAGAGCTTGGTCGCTCTAGACTTTTGCTAAGGAAACTTATTAACCTGCATAGATTAGAGGGATCGGTTTCCCCATATGCGGGAACGCCCGCTAGTCCTTGGACTATCGTCAGAACTGGAAGAAACATCCTATTTCTTAGTTTCCTTAAATCAGCAGATATCCATTTGTCCAGAGATTTAATCAAGACCGACGCGAATGACTCAAATCTCGCAATAGAACTAGTACGGCATCTGAGTTCGACGAAGAGATTCCCCCTCCGTAACGACCGGTATGAGGGTACAAAAAAGGATATTTCACACAGACATGTCCGGCAAATTCAGCTGAGTGATGGCGATCACAAATCGATGACGTACATTAAATCCTATCTGACGGTTTACAAGACTCTTAAAACGAAAAAAGCGTAACAATGATAGATACCGCTTAGAAAATCGTAAAAAAGGAGACTAGAAACATAAAACGCACTTCTAAAAAAGGCAAAAAAAGTTCAAATTAGAAATCAAAATCCCTACCGACAAGAAAACAAACTTGCATAGGAATAAATGAAAATCTTTATAATGCACTAGAAGTAAATTGATAAGGGCTCTTTGTCGAACGCTAGATAATGATGATGATGATGATATTAGGCATAGTAATTAGGTTACCACGAAACGAGAAATCTAGAATTATATTATATTATATAATTAATACAAACACACAATAATTTAAGGAAGGCCTAAGTGAGATGTCAAGATTGCATGTCAGTTTTCAATTTCAGTGCACCAGCCCATATAAAATAATACGCCTGTGATATCAGTATTTGAATAAGAAACATGTAAAATTAGACTGCAAACACATTCTGGCAGGAATCATGGAAATTTGTACTTAGATGCAGAAATTGATGTAGAAATGCAAACAAAATTTTTTTTACTGAAATTTGTTAATTTTGTGTTAAAAGCAAAGGTTTACAGAGAAATATATAAATTTTGAGAGTTAATATGCATAACTGGGCTCAATATTCTAAATTTTTAATGGAACATTTCATCAAATATCAACCACTGTTTAAAATGTAACAGAAAACAAGAAGATGTGGACATAAAATGCAAGAATATATGTGAAAATTCAAAGATTTGGTAATGAAAGCTGTGACTTTGTGATTAAAAGCCGATGTTTACCCAGAAATATATAGATTTTGACAATTAGCATGCATATATGGGCTCAAAATGTAAAATTTTTCAACGGAAATATAAATATTTTGCTAAATATAGGCTAGTGTTTAAAATTTAAGTTTGAAATCTGAAAACTCTGGTCAGAAACATGGAAATCTTGGATCCTTAAATGCACAACTCTTGACAGGAAACAAGACAATTTTGACCTATAATGCAAGAATACATGTATGTGCGAAAATGCAAAAATGTGTTAAGCAAGTGTTTACCAAGAAATATATAACTTTTGATAGTTAATATGTTCAAAATGGTAAAAAGAATTTCAAATGACTAGTAATATGAAAATTTTAGCTGGAAATGTTAAGATTCTGGTCAGAAACATACAAAACCTTTGACAGGAAACAAGAAAATCTGGACTAAAATGCAACTGCTTTGTTCAGTGACAAAAAAATAGGGATGCAATATTGAAAAGTATGAGAATTTAGGCCGGAGATACAAACATTTCTATATGAAGAATTGATATCTAAGTTCCAAATATGAACATTTTAACAGGAAACATGAACATTTTAGGCAAAGAATGAAAGAATTTATGCCCAAAATGGAAAAACTTGGTTATGAAATGATAAACACTGGCCAATAATGTCAAATTCCTATTCAACAGGTCCAAACCCTATATTATTGACATGCTCACTCTGAAAATTCATCAACTAACAGAGCCCTCTGCAGTGGTATTGAGAATATTTTCAAAAATGTAGCACTGGAACTGAGTCAGGCACTCCAGGGATAAATTTTAAATTCTTGGCCTGCAAATGGACATTCACTAAGTAAAAATGAAAATTTTCTTAACCAATCTTTACCATTAAAGGGTTAATTACACAAATTCAACTGGCTAGCATCCAGAATGCACCCAGTACTGAAAATCCAGGCTGAAATGCACACTGCTATTGTCAACATGAATGAGTTGTGGAAAAACACCCAGTCAAATGAGCTGAGTGATAAATATACATGTGTCATGTCTGTGGGGTATGATGTATTTTTCATATACCTGGTTTATTGGCTAAAATATAAACAACATATTACATTCTTAACCCTTAAATTGTCAGGATTTTCAAGAAAATTGAATTCTGATTATTGAAGTCCATTTACAAGGCAAGATTCTAAGGCTACTTTTGGGAATTTACCATTGTAATCACTGATTTCGGTTATCGAGCCAGTCATTCCAGGGGTAAATTTCGAAAAAATATTCTTATTTTGGCCAGCAAATTGACATTGACACACCTGTAGAAGCTGGTTTTGGCCGCTTTGGACATCAACAGGCTAATAAACAGAAACTCAACTTTATTTACATATTATATTATATGTGATAAAGAGCCATCTTTAATCAAGATTCAGATCAACTACCACACACATCAGACTCAACAGTCAACATACACAACCTTTAATCCTTTTAAGCTTCAATGGTCAAGATTTATCAAGAAAATTTGAATCTGTGTTTAGTGAATGTCCATTTATAGGCCAAGAACAACACCAGGTTCCAGTTAACCTAGCTTCAAAAACATTCACCGTGTCAGAAGCTTGACATAAAGTTGACACTTTGTGATTTCAAGGGTTAAAGCATTAATGTTAGTCCACTGCATACTTAGTTAAATGGGTGTTGGAGAACACAACATTTATATGGAGTTGCTCTAGCATAGAAGCCCATACTGGCTAGCTTGAAGCTAGCTTAATATTGTTGACACTTTAGGGTTCTCATTCCCCCATGGTGTAGGGAACATTTTTTAAATGTTTTAAACAGTTTGAAGTGGGGTTGATGCTGTCCATGCCAACACCAGCTTCCAGTCAAACTAGTTCCAAAACATTGAAACATGTCAGAGCCTAAACATATAGTTGACATTAAATATAATTGGTAGTATAGCTAACACTATATATGATTGGGTGTTGGAGGATAGACACACATTTATAGGGAGTAACACTAGCCAAGAAAGCTGCACTGGCTACTTTGAAGGAATACTCAGAGGTCTCTGGGGTTAGATTTAGGCTTAGTCTCAGTCTACAAAACCTGACCATGAACCCTGTATGTGCTATTTTACTGCTGAATTTCTGCAGATCACATTTATTAGATAAAGTTCAGGATATGCTTTGGGGCTTCAAGGGTTAAAGGATAAATCTCATTCTCCTCTGGTGTAGGCAACATTCCCCTCTGGTGTAGGCAACATTCTCCTCTGGTGTAGGCAACATTCTCCTCTGGTGTAGGCAACATTCCCCTCTGGTGTAGGCAACATTCCCCTCTGGTGTAGGCAACATTCCCCTCTGGTGTAGGCAACATTCCCCTCTGGTGTAGGCAACATTCCCCTCTGGTGTAGGCAACATTCCCCTCTGGTGTAGGCAACATTCTCCTCTGGTGTAGGCAACATTCCCCTCTGGTGTAGGCAACATTCCCCTCTGGTGTAGGCAACATTCCCCTCTGGTGTAGGCAACATTCCCCTCTGGTGTAGGCAACATTCCCCTCTGGTGTAGGCAACATTCCCCTCTGGTGTAGGCAACATTTTGTTGAATGTTTTTAACCCCTTAACCCTTAAATTTGTTCAAGAAAATTTCCATTTTTCTCAAAGAAAATGTCCATTTGCAGACCAAGAGAAGACTGGCTTTGAAAATTTACCACTGAAATGATTCCAGTGGTAAATTTTCAAATATAGGCTTCTCTTGGTCTGCAAATGGACATTTCCAGGACCACTGCAGAAACCGTTTTGGTCGATGTGAGTGTTAAAGGGTTAAGACAGTTTGAAGGGTGGGGTGCTATCTATGACAACAACAGCTTCCAGTCGGACTACCTCCA
Organism: Chaetoderma sp. LZ-2023a; assembly: GCA_034401795.1. Taxonomy (NCBI): domain Eukaryota; kingdom Metazoa; phylum Mollusca; class Caudofoveata; order Chaetodermatida; family Chaetodermatidae; genus Chaetoderma; species Chaetoderma sp. LZ-2023a. The sequence goes on along the minus strand of CM067371.1, from coordinate 33,819,345 downwards.
AAACATCCAACCATGTCCGAGACTAGACGTATATAGTTGTCAATTTGTGGGTTTCAATGATTAAAGGAGTAATCGCCAATCAATATATGGCCATAATATGGGGTGTTTAGATATGATGATTGTTTGATAATATTAAGCTTACACAATCAAATGTTTTAGATCTTAATAAAAATAAATAATTTTAACTATCTCACCACTACATACTAGATACAACAACAGATCATTTATGATATGTTGAGTGTTTTGAAACTAATTTGACTGGAATGCGTTTTGCTACCTATGATTAAACCAAACAGTTCTACTCGTGGGGCTTTCATATGAACATACTAGGATTTCAGTGGTGAAAGCGTTCAGAGAAATACTATTCCAAATTATTGGAATCAGCTCCAGTACGAAAATTGGTGTCTTCCGCGATAGTTCAATCAGGATGTACACAAACGAAGGCGTAGTGGAACGGGGGCCATAAGATCTTCGAACATATATGTTGCTACATTGTGATCAAAGTTAATTAGACGAAGAAAAAGCATTTAAAATTCACGCACATTTTTTGAAGCGACGTTAGCCTCCACGGCTTACGCATGGGATTTACGTTAGTGACAGATGACTGCCAAACTGACCGAAAACCGTAACGCTGATTTTCATTGGTTGAGTGAAAACTACTTTCCGCGACACCGCAGGTTTTTCTGGGAGAAAACAACCCGAGGAAACGTACGATGAATTACGACGTAATTAGTACGGTCCGATGGTGTTGCGAGAATGCTTTCTGGCGTCAACTGACAGGGCATTAATAATTTAAGGAATTCAAGGACTTTCTGTGCATTGGTTTTGGCTCCAAACATGAAATTTGGGAGCGTAGGACTCACAGACTTCCATTAACCCTTTAATGATAAGGTTTTTTCACGAAAATTGAAAAATTATTTGATTATTAAATGTGCATTTGTAAGCCCAGAGAAGACTATTTTTGAAATTTTACCACTGGAATGACTGGTTCCGTTATCGAGCCAGTCATTCCAGTGGTAAATTTTCAAAAATAGCCTTCTCTGGGCCTGCAAATGGACATTCCATAAGACCACTGCATGGGCCACTTTTGACCGGATTCGTCAGGAAAGGGTTCATGGAAGCCCTGACGATCTTGGATCCAAGAGCATGTGTCCGTATTGTATTTATACCTGATAACACAGCATACTGGGCTGATGCCGGGCCGACACTGGAAGCATCGTCACAGTTTCAGCCCAGTAAGCTGTGTTATCTGGGTGTATATATATATATATATATATATATATATATATATATATATATATATATATATATATATATATATATATATATATATATATAGGCTAAAGAATACATTACTATACATACGTAGGCTGTTTAGAGAAAAATGATCGGGTATCCATCTTCACAGTTGTCTGATGATAGTAAGAGATCTAGGCGAATATCCTATTTAACTAACCAGTGAGTCAAAAGTTAAACTATTATTGGATCACTACTCCTGTTTATTGCTAGACAGTTAACTAAGGACCGGCACACACTCTTTGAGTATCTAAAGTTTAAACTGAGATGATAATTTATCAAAATACAGACCGCGCACTCGCTCTAGCTCCATTAACAAGTATGCTATAGACTGGTGTACGTGGCATGACTCAGCAACACTGGAGCTAACCACTGTCACGTGTACCCGATGAACTGTAGGCTAGAGGGCATCGGGTACACCGTGGGTGAATTCCATGAATTTAGGCCACCGCGCTGAGCCGTTTGCAGAAATATGGGCAGCCAATTCAATGTACCCAGTACATAAAAGAAAGGAAATATATCTATTATTAGCATGATGCTAACGGGCATGTAATTATTTAATTAATAAATTATAGAGTAAGAGACTAGATATGGTCACAATTAAATATACCTGCATTGAAATCTTTTTTTTGCTAGCTGAAATAGTGCCATGGCAGTGCCGTGGCGTCCACGCCACCCCTGCTGAGCTACTACCGCATAAAATAGCAAATATTATGGTAATAATTTACTGTCCAAGACAGACAAAATCGACGTGCATTGATCTGACGCAAAGTGCGTTTACAGTACAAGAAACGGAATGGTTGTCTCGATTCACCTTTCCAGAGTAATAGAGTATACATCTAATCATCTTACCTGATATGACGTCATAATCCGTGCAGCGTGTATGAAGACGTGTGTATGAAGACGTGTGTAATCATTACACCGTCATAAAGAGACCATCATCAAATCTTAATACCCTGACACATTGTATGAATTGTATGCTTTGCTATTTGCTAAACACACCGTTGAATATTTTGAAACTAATTTTGACTGAACGCCGTTGCTGAGTTAGGCAGCAACATCACCCAGTCAAATTAGTTTCAAAATATTCAACAGGTTACCAGTCCTTTGGAAATTGAGTAACTGTGTTCAAAGATCGATCGCTCCCACTTGAGCAAGGTGTCGGTGGAGCTTACATAGAGATGGGTGGAGCTTTAAATAATGTCCTTTGAATATTTTGCCGTAAATAATCAAGATCAAGAAATATAAAACTGCTTTGCTCAACATACAATGCCAGAATGATATTCATGTGCTTTCTCAGAAATTTCATAATTTTTCCATACCTAAATTATCTATTTTTAGAGAGGTTTTATGATATCTTCCATCAGTGTCCATGTAAAGATGGTAAAATTCTGCAGATCGAAAGATGTCACAATTAGATAGAGAGGGTAGGGAGAGTATGTCTTGTGAATCGTGCATTAGTGTCCGGTACAGCTGGGAGGTCTGACGGGAGGACCTCGGTATACCGTGTACCGGTATCATATCCCAGTACCATGCATACCGCCGTATACCGTATGTGTACCGGTAGTCGTGTACATAATGACCCATATGTTAGAAATAAATAATAAACAATTCACAGCTAAAAAATTAACCCAACAATACTGAATTTGCTTGCCGGGAAACCTTCCGACGTCACCATCACCGGGACATTGATCAATTCAAGCAATACACCGACCCCCACCATAGCGACTATTGACTTCTACACACCATTTGCAAATTCTGATATCGGTATAAAATGGAATCTGACTTACCCTGAGCCCGGCAAGCCATCGTTTCCAAAGTCTACAACTGTTCCAGACATACTACTTTCACAATAATGATCAAATGCCACGAATAGGCCCTCAATTCTCGAATTTGCAGCTCAGTATTTTGATGTGAAAATTCAGCCGCCATTAATTACTTTCCGGTAAAATTCTTCAACAGCCTAATGACGTAGTGCAGACGTCATGATTCAAGTAAATACACACATTTTCTTCGGATCAATAAGTCAATAACAGTAATAACTCTCTATAACTCCTTTAATTATTGTTTAATTCAAACTAAGTCTACTAGGCGTTATAGAAGCCACACTCCACTCCCACCCCACCCTTAATCCTTTAGTGACGATACCGGCCTAAATCAGCAACCTTAGTGGTCTAGAGGAATGTCCATTAGAGACCAAGAGAAGATTAATTTTTAAAATTTACAACTGAAATGACTGGCCCAGGCCAGTTATTCCAGTGGTAAATTTTCAAATATAGTATTCTCTTGGTCTGCAAATGGACATGCAAAAAGCAAGTTTTGTTTTTCAGAAACAAATTTAGTCACTAAAGGGTTAATCACCCGATAGATTAAACAGTCGATAATCCGGTCAGCTGATTATTATATGGTCGGTATGAATGGGACTGAGCGAGAAGGTGCGAAAAGGTATATTATGCGCACAATCATCAATGATGGTCGGTTTTCTTTAGCGATAACAAAAAGTAATGGGTGGTGGGAGTAAGTGAGCAAAATTGATGGGTCAATTTTGTATATAAGGAACGATATTTTAACATTATAATTAAATGTTCCTGTCATCTAATCAAGTTATATACAGCTATCCAGTATCAGTAATATATTAAAGTGCGTCAGTACGCACTAACTTACGCATTTAGCCATTTCAAGTACAGTATAGAATTATGTAGTACACTAATAAGTAATTTTTTGTAGTGTAAGAAAGTTATAGTCTGATACAAATTTATCAAATTATTTTTATAATTCTTGAATATCTTTGTTGAATATTTTGAAAATATTCCACCTGGAAGCTGTTGGGAACTTTGGTAACGGCAGCTTCCCAGTAGAATATTTTCAAAGTATTCAACACAGAAGCCCATCTTACAACTCTTAGCAAACCCACTACTGCTGTTCTCTTGCTTGTATTTTGTTTTCATATATGATGTCCGTTTCTGAATAAATTTAACTTAATTAAAACCGCTTTTATTCTTATAATTATAAAACTGACAAGCACACGCGCTTGCAAACTTCTACACGCTTTATACACATCTAACAGTACATATCTGTCAAAGTACTATGAGATACACTCAACAAACAAGATTCGAGCTAGATGGCTTTTCCCAGAATGTCTCAGCCAATCACAATTGCCTATGAGGCAGTTTCCCTGAACTAATTAGTCAGCCCTTTTAACGTATATAAATATATATACGCTGGCATAAAATGACGTCATCATAATGGAATGCTGTTGAAATATATCAAGTGGAGTGAGAACCACTACAGCTAATGTCTCTTTGGAAGAGAATATTTTTGAAATTTTTTCCATTGTCAGTGGTTAATTTTCTAAAATTGTCTTCTCTTTCTCTGCAAGTTTAGAGATTTTGTTTGAGAAAATTGAAATTTTGTTGAACAGATTTGAGGGTTAAAAGTAAATTTATTCAAGAAAATTTATATTTTCCATACAAAATGTTCATTTACAGACCAAGATATTCTTTTTTTTCTGTATCGAAGGTGGTAAATTTTTAGAAAATAGTCTTCCCTTGGTCTGCAATTGGATGTTTCTCAAGACTATGACTGCTTTTGGCCGATATGCTCGAGCATGTATGAAGGGGTTAAGGAGCAGGTATTTTCGCATACAATGTAATCATTTAAAAATAACAATATCACATATGACTGGATGTTCAACTTCTGTCTCTAAAATGCATTACTATTTTATATGTTGGTGGACAATGTCAAACCCACGTGTAGGTTGTAATACTAATAGGCCTACACTTGAAGCTGTGTGTATCTAGGCTTACACCTCACCTCATTATAATCTATTTTACTACCTGGATGAATAACTCCAAAGCAGAAATATGTGTGGACTTGAAATACGTGGACGTGGATAATCTCTTTGAAGTTAGGCCACACTGGCCCATGGAGATTGTGTATAAACCCAGTGAAAATAAAAAAAACATTCAGGCATTCGCAGTTACCAGTAACTAAACAAATTGAAGGCATATACAAGCAGTGTTAGCCAGCCCATCAAGACAATATAACAATCACGGAAACTGATGACTAAATCGTCAAATTTCGAGGTACCCGCTGATATGGTTCATTCTTCTTAAAACGAAATTTACGGTGAAAAATATCCACATTTAGAACACTATTTACATCTATTTCACACAGTTGCGTGCGATTTGGTTATTAAATTCTATTGATTGATATAGATTCATACCTAGTTCTTTTTTCTCCGGAGATGGCGCATATACGTATTGCTGCGTTTGCACCGGTAATTTTTCTTTTCTTTTTTGGTACTTCCGGGATAGCTTGGGAGAGTATGAAAGTAGGTAAAGGGGAATAACTCCAAAGCAGAAATATGTGTGGACTTGATATACGTGGACAATTTTTTGAGTGCCATATACGGTAAAGGGGCAATCGCCAGAAATGATTTCCATGCCTATTGGTAATGTGGACATTTGATGTCCACATTACCAATCCAAGTCCACATTACGAGGGGCTAAATATGTCCACATTGCCCTAGTGTTATGAAAATATATATATATATATATATATATATATATATATATATATATATATATATATATATATATATATATATATATATATGTATATATATATATATATATATATATATATATATATATATATATATATATATATATATATATATATATATATATATATATATATATCTTAGGCGTACGTGGACGCGTGTGAACCGTCACTACGATGTAATATGTAGTTACTCTTCTGTGAATACTGTAGTAACTTAACTCCTGACACCATTTGTAGTAACTTAACTACGTATAAAACGTTACTCACCCAACAGAGGTCTTGAATCGGCCAGTGGAACAAGCGGCAGATATGCACGGTTCAGGTTCCAAGGGACGACTGCCGGGCGTCCGTAGAAATGGCGGGAATCAGCCAGCCCGGCAGCCGCGAAACACGAACCGCGGAATTGCGGGATACCGCCAGCACCACACTACCTTATCAATGCTTGATGGTTAGTGAACATTACGGATTGTGACATTGGATACTCATGACGTAAGAGAAATGCTGTGTGCATTTAAGAATTGTAATGTAAAATTAGGAGAAATGCTACGATTGCAACGTCAGATACTCGTAGGTGAAATACTGTGTACATTTAAGAATTGTGACGTAAAATTAGGAGAAATACTATGATTGCGACCTCGGATACTCGAGACGTAGAAGGAATGCTATGTCCATTTAAAAATTGTATCATAAAATTAGGAGAAATACTATGATTGTGACGTCAGATACTAGTGACGTAGGAGAAATGCTATGTACGTTTAAGAATTGTGTCGTCATATACACACTATGGAGCAGAAATGCTATGAACATTTAAGTGTATGATTATGACATCAGATACTTGTGCGACGAATCCATAGCATCTTTAAATACTTACAAAAATAAACACAATATTCAGTGAATATTTTGTCATGAAATTGAATAAAAACCGTCTAACGATGTTTTATTTAAGTATGCGCTATTCAGCTCACTCTATCATTCATTCACCTGGACCATTCTTCTCTAAAGAATAGCAATGGCATGCACCATCAAGTGCCTCTGTCAAGTGAAAAGCGGGCAAACCAACACGTGCGGAGGAGGCAGGGGAGTGAATAGCAAGTTGCTAGTAACAGATAAAGAGATAAAGAGCTAGGTGCTAGTACTGCACAAGCGAAATCCGATTGTAAAACTTTTTTATTAATACAGACATCAATAATACATATCGTTACAAAGATACAAAAAAACACACCAAATACATCATATTTTACAAAGCTACGAATGACAAAATAAAACAATTAATTATGTTATTTAAAAAAATAAAATACGTATTTGATTTTATTAAAAATTATCCTCGTGTTTTAATGCTTAAAAACACACGGTTAATTTTAAATAAAACTAAATAAATTAATATTTATTATAGTTATGGCTCCAACATCTGTTTTTCATATATTACATCCGCAATGTACCTATACCATTCCATCATACACATACGGTACAGATCAGTACAATGTTCGCATATATAGTAATGGCAGGCTAGTTGAGCGCAATATTCGTCTTCGTCCATTTCTAATAATGCCGCCTCATTATACAGGTCAAAATTGTCAATTAGATTAAGGTCAACATCAATCCCTAAACATGAATGTTCACGTTGACTCGGATGATTTACTAGACATCCGTACCAATCTTCACAGCCAACAAATGTATCTTTTCACACAGCATGGATGCAAATAATTTCTGACTAATCATTTGCACATGATCCGTAGGGCAATAATGGTGTGGATGACCCATAGTGACACAATTTAACGGCATCGTCATCGACGAGATTTAGTTCATCATCGCTTAAAACCTCATCGAGGTATATAGCGTCCGTAATAAGCGTATCGTGATTAGACATCTCTGCGGAATCACTAGTGGTTGGAATGTTATTCATGTTCTCGCTTTTTCACACCGTAAAAGCACTGAGGTATCGTGCTAAACAACTCGTCACCACTCACGTTGGGTGGCACGTAAAAGTTAGGTAATGCTGCCAGCAAATTACTCGAGTTCTGTTTCAATAATTCCCACTCGTTGTCTTGCAGGTATAATCCGCAACGTGTGGCACATGGTTCTGCGTCAGAGCAGAAAAAATAGCGTATGTCAATACACGGAAATTCGTCACAGATAGAAATACGAACAGAATTGTCCAAAGAATATGTAAATAGTACGCCTTCTTTTTTGCGCGCACGTTTTACCGCGTCTTCAAGATCGGGTATGATCTGTAACAGCTGTTTAAACGCTGCTATGCTAAGATATAAACCACGTTTAGTGGGATAAACGTCAGGATGAAACTGCCGTAGATCGATACACCACTTTTCGCCAAAACGTATTGTTCGCGCTTTACGCGAATTACCAAGATCACACCAAAACGCCGAGCGATTTAAATATTTAAAGCAAGGATCAGACGACAACGTGGAGAACGAATAATCATAGCGTGAAACTGATGCATTTATATATCATTAGTAACAATAACGAACAGCCGCACATGGATTGAATGACATCTGGCGTAAATACCATGCATACAATGGCGTACAGAGGAGCACGTGCATTACAATGACGTACATAGACGCGCTTAATTTGAATTTATGGAGCGCATTTGTTCGATCAATAACGTACATATTCACGCGGTACAAGACACCGTCTTCTACCGTCGCACACTTTATGAGCAATAACGTGCACGACCAACTGTTAACCATTACACAGCTGAGAGACTCGATACACTAAAGTCGCCGCGTATTATTGCTGGATGCACAAAATATTTTGAAAATTATCTGACTGTAAGTTCATGGTGGATGACAACAACTTTCAGTCATAATATTTATGTGGTAATATAAGGTGTGTAATGCGTGCGATAACTAAGCATAAGTTATGAATGAGAAAGAAATCGATTAATGTAGCTTCGCAGCGATAATACGTGAACCCAATGCACTATGTCTATCCCATATTCAGTTAATAAACCCTTGCTAATTTCAGACATGAGTATAATTCTTCCAGCATTAATTTTGTCATCTCTTAAAGTGAACCGCATGCTCCTCATAATCAACATACGCATCTTATCCTTATCAACGTTACACAGACTAGCAATATTTGTTATCATAGCGCGAGCAGCTAGTGCGGCTTCGGCGGACATGGATGACACCGACATTGTTTACGTACTGACTGAAAAAAAAGTGCACTGATGCTATTTATATTACGCTAGTATAACCGTATGGTACTGATGCTAAATCTCCCAGTTTCAAAATTCGTTTTTTAAAGACGGGTCTGAAAATCTTACTGCTATTTACTGAAAGAATTCTAAAATGATTGGTGTGCGTGATCTTTGATGGATAGCTTAATAGTATGCTATTACTATCCGTAATACCACCATCGTTTATAATTTGTTCAATGGATTTTTTCATTGTATCAAAATTAACTTGTTTTGATTGTTGGGTACCGAGCGTTAAACCTTTGACCTTCATCACCTGTTTAACGATCGATGGATCGCCTCGACGCTTCGTTTCATAACTATAGTGGGTGGGTTTTTTGGACCGAGTGCGCAAAAACTTGTTAATTCGTAATCGGAGGGGATTTCACTCATCCAAGAACCTAGATACCCACTTCGTTCTTGAATGGATGGCTCACCTTCATGGGTACTAAATACCACCGAATCCGTATCGTGATAGGCTACGCGGCGTCCGAGTAAGGACAAGACTTTGTACTTTTTTATTCGGCCATAGGCTGTCATGAAAGATGCAAGAATACAGTTGGTATTTAATGGTGACCGAACGTACTCATCATTGACCGAATAGGAAGCCATTAGAAGACTATCGTTCAGGAATGTAATGGATCCTACAGTTTTACCTTTATCATTCAGAAGGGAGAGTAGACGTTTACGTGTCGATATCATGCTATTCTTTTTATGATCACGAAGAGAAAATCGTCCCCACAAAATATTCAAACAGGATTTAGCGACAAAGCGCAAACCCGGGTTATATGATATTTTGGCAGGGTCGAGCTGTATTCCTTCATGTTTATAATAGTCAGCCACGTAATACGCCTTTTCACTCTCACTACCGACACAATCAGGATAACCACTACTTTCCTGTTTAATTTTCAGAAAATGGTTAATGTATTCTGAAAATAACCCATCGTCGCCATGCGGCTCATATTGCGATGACGTCTGATAATGCCATACTTCATACATTTTTTTAATGACATAACCATTGCGTATAGCTAGCTGTAACTCTGGAGTGGTCCATGTTCCGCATAAACTGCGCTGTTTTTTCGTGTGTTCGCATACAGAAGATTGTTAATTTTTTGCGCATTCGTCGCATAGTACAAACATGAGTCGCGAATTTATTCGAGCAGGTAGCATGGGAAAGTATAAATCACGAGGTGGAAGGACTTTGCATTTAATAAGACCAAAGAAGTCATGCACCATCTTATCACTCAAGTCATCGCCTCTTAGAACCGTATATGACCCTTCTGGAAAACAACATTGTTTCATCACTGAAGGATACATGGAAACGCAGTCTAAATATTCGAGTGTGGTATGCTCATCCGCTTCCATAAATAAACGAATTGCGGATGTACGACCACCGAATAGCACATCAAGTGGTGATATTGGGTGTGCTAAGTCCAATTCGGTGATAAAATCATTTAGCTCGGAGGAATCAGCGACTTGTTTCTTAAAGTCGCATTCCCACATAATTCTCACCGTATATCCACGCGATTCAAATAAAGAAATGCGACATTGAAGCGCGGAATATGCTTCTTCATATGTCTGATTGCCATATGGTGTATATGTCGTATCACGCTTATCACCGCAACAAGCAGACTCATGTCCATGGAATTTACAACCTAAGAACTCGTAAAGAATATTTTCAGATACATCAATTCCATCCACATAATGTCCACATATTTTCTGTTCACCGCCATTTAGCGCATGCACGATTTGGCGACCATCGCATTGACTGACCCATTCCATCCATTCTACACCCAAAACACTATTAACACGTTTTGCTCTTAGTGAGAAATCGGGTAAAGTCTGTACGCTCTTAGGTCGAAGCCATAAAGCGAGATAGGCTGCATTACATGCTCCGGCTAGCATCATCCCTGTTACAAATGGGTTTTGACCATCCGTCGATTCAGAAAATAAAGTCTTAAATCTAGACATGGCTAAACGTAAGACGGTTATGTCATCATTACAATATTCGATGAGATTTTTATCGACATCGTAGCGCTCGTGTCTAGATATCTGCTCGTTGTACCAGCGATCAAATTCGATTAATTCATTCGCATTCATATTTTGTGGACAGAATATCTCCCTCTCGGGAAATGGTATTACCATACCCCAATATTGAGGCGTGTTGAGCTGATGGGGAAATGTCCCCTTTCGAACAGAAAGATTAAAAGCATCGCCCACCTTATGTAATGAAAGGGGAAAAAAGTTAATGGAATCGATAAACCGAATAGTACCTACGTCAAATGAGAGAACTGAACAACCGCGGATGATAATATTTGAAGGTTTAAGATGCGGATTAGTGGTTTTGCAAATGCATTGAAGGAGTAAAAGGGAATCATAGGCACGAGCATTGTGAGTGATCACCAAGTAGTCAGAGAAAACATATTTTCTAACGATACGTTTACCGACATGCGCAGCCTTAACACGTGTCAGCCAGCTAATGAACCGATCCACCGCGTCTAACCCATGAAAGCGAACATATCCAAAATTTGTGCCTCGATGACATGTAGGGCAATCGTCTTCGAGCGGTTGCTCGAGGCACGCATCGCAACATATGTTGGCAACCACGAGATTGACTTTATGCTCGGCTAGAATATTAGTATTGCTACTGTCGATAGGCGATAAATATGTTTCTGTATCGCAAATGATGTATTTTTGAAAACATTCGTAACTACAAATGTCACAATTCATATGCATAGAGTGTGCGTGGGATAATGACATAATAGGTTCTTCAATTACTTTATGACAACACGTATGATTTTCAGTAATAACATACTTTTCTTTACACGCATGACATTTTGTCATACCGCATACATGTTCATCGTCATCTTTACGTATGCGACTGAAACAGTTGGGGCACGCCTTAACCATTTCGCAGGTCCCATTAGAGAGGTGGTTCGACATACATTGGCGGTTATAAAACTTACGATGACAATCAGTACACATTAACTTATGCGTAGCATCTGTAGAAGTGCAAGATCCTTTATCAGAATAAAGTGTCTGACAACTACGACAGTGCACAGTGCATGAGTGATCATTAGAGTATGACGCATTACACGGCGTACAGTAATTATGTACCATAAGAAATGCAGCCATAGACGTGATTAAGGATATATGATTATCACGTTCTGAATGCATAAGATTTTTGCGCGGGAAACTCGAGGAAGTGCAACCGAATAGGCGTTCATGCGTTGACTCTGAGTAGACCTGAATAGAAAATTGATTGCGAAAATGTTCCTGAAATTTGTTCCAATCAGTACTATTAATTCCGCGTTCAGGAATACTACAAGCTGTATGATATTCACGCACCATATGCGTCAAATATGTTTTATTACGTCTAAAATTATGCCATTCATTTGCAGAGATTAATTTGTTCATTTTCTCAATAAATTTTATTTCTAAAAATATTCCTGCCGCGAAACAGAATGGATATTCGACGCATACGGGTATAATACATTTTTTTATACGCATGTACGCATCTAAATCGGATGAATGTAAATTTAATAAATTTAAACGTCTAGAATCGATCGCACCTATGAGAGTATCATTACGCCCACCCATGTTGTAGTCCTCTACACGAAAAACGTGAAATTCAAAACCCTCTGATAACCTACAATCAGTATTTGACTGAATGACTTTTTCCACTGATTCTAAATTTATGTCAGGTGTAATTTCATTCCATAGCCTAAAATCCATTGCTATCGGCATTTCCAAAGAAGGGTGAATCAACACGATTCTCACGTGATCATTCGACTGAACATTACTATATTCGCTATACGTATCGAGCAAAGATTGAAAGACGCATGAACTCAGAATGAGAAAGTGGTGTATCGGCTATAGGATAACTTTTAAAAGATACATTATATTCAGTACCTTCGAGATGAAACTTTTTACTGCGGTATTTGCGAACAGTCTCCACAGATATATAGTCGGTATAATCAACTACCAACCCTCTGATTTGAGTGTGCTCATAGTGGTGCAAATAACGATTAAGTAGATCATCTGTAAGCACTATATTTTCTGATATACATCGACTGATTTCATCAGTGATGTGACTAATTTCATCTGTCGAATGATTTGCACACGTGTCAATAAGAGGTGATGAGTAGGATCATCGATGCGATAAGCGGAATCGTTAGGAAGGTATGCTATATCCAGAGATAAGTAATTAGCCATATGATCGATACAGACCGATACATCATCACGTAAATTTAGGTCGGTATCATTAGGAAGACATGATAAATCCAGCGATATGTCATTAGCTGAAGGCACAATACAGTCTGGAACTGGCATAGCATCAAATAAATTTAGGTCGGAATCGTTAGGAAGGCATGATAAATCCGGTGATATGTCATTAGTAGAAGGCTCAATACGTACAGGAACTGGAGCAATATCAAAGAAATTTAGATTGTAATCATTAGGAAGGCATGCTAAATCCTGAGATATGCCATTAGCAGTAGGCTCAATACAGACAGGAACTGGCGTGTTATCAAACAAATTTAGGTCGGAATCATTAGGAAGGCATGCTAAATCCTGAGATAGGTCATTAGATGAAGGCACAAGAAAGTCAAGAAGGGATGCATCGTCGAATAAATTTACATCGTAATCATTAAGAAGGCATACCAAATCCTGAGATAGGTCATTAGCGAAAGGCACAATGTCAATTAAATTTAGATCGTGTCCATCACGTACATCGGTTGAATAATTAGAATCAATTACGTCACATACGATATGAGGATAATTAACAAATGATGATGGTACGGTACTCAGATCAGGAATAGATTGTTCAGTTAAGGTATGTATGGTTTGATCATCGATAGAAGCAGATTGCGTAGGTATGATTACGTCATAATCGTATAAATCATCCAAATGATTGAAAAAATCAGCATCGGTATCAGACAGTTCAGGAATGACATCGCGTAATGCTACGTCGATATGTTCATCAGATATGTGCGGAATTGAAAAGTTGGGTTCATACAACATAGAACCCAGATTTAAAAGGTGATCCACATCTTTATCAGGTGAATAGGGTTGATCCACGTGTAATCTTGCCGCATCAGCATCACGCATCTGCTGCAAAATCACATTAACAGCATCTTCACATTCTTTAATATCGGCGCTTAAATTATCTGCCATTTTGTTATGTCTTTAACGCAATTTACTCCTCGTTAATATAAAATGTTTTTTTTAATTATTCTCTTAAAATCTCTATACGCTTCTTTACAAAAGCACAAATAGCGATGGCGATAGCGAACTAGACAGGTGCACTTAAATACGCGCAGTGAACAGCGCCGGGAAGAGACCGGCCGGCTGCCATAGCATTCATCCTCAAACTCCTCCTCCTCCTCATCCTCCTACGACTTACATTATCAGACCACCTCTTAAACTCTATTCTTTTACATTACTCTCTTATTATTTTTACCACGGTAGATAACCACGGAGGGGGGCGCGCCGCCACTACATTTAAACGTAAAATACACAACTTTTAAACTTTTAAGGGTTAACTAATTCAATATAATAGAACATTCCAGAGTGAGTCAGAATATACGTGTGCAGCTGGACGTCATTGTTATCAAAACTCTCAAACGTGTGCCGCTGGACGGCATTGTTATTTTCGCTGGACGGCTGGACGCCATTGTTCTACACTCTAGGCGGCTGGACACCATTGTTCTCGAGAAAAAGAACAATAACGTCCAGAACCCCCCTATACTACTCACCCCGCTCGTGTTAAAATCGATCGATCTCTGAACACCCTGAACATCAATTTCCAAAAAAAATACACAAGTAAGCCTTTGAATATTTTGAAACTAATTTGACTGAGTGCTGTTGATGCATAAGGCAGCAACAGCGCCCAATCAAATTAGTTTCAAAATATTCAACAGCATTTTTATTAAATAGTAAAGAATTACAAAGACATACAATTCATACAACAAATCGGACCGTTTGAGATTTTATGACGGTCTATATGGAACCCTTTGTGTCGCAATGATTGTGATGTCATCATACACGCGCTGAGCTGATTATGACCTCATGATGGATGGATACTCAGCAAAGGTGAATTCCTTCAGCATCCCAAGCATTGGAGACTGTATAAGCGGCTGTTCTGCTGGGCCGAGAATGGTTATCTGACCATTCATTTGGACGAGCCCTCGAACACTTTCATGGCTCGTTACTCCTACAAATAGAACATCTCAGCCGGATTGGGGTCAAATCCTGCCCGACTGTCAGACGATCAGCTGGCGGGCGAGCAATCAGTGGAAACATAGGCAATCTCATTCACTCCTCGTTTCCTCTCTCCACCCAGGAGTATAAATGGGTACCAGTAAAAACTGTAATAATAGACTGAAATATAAAAAAGCGTTTATACGTGAATGGGACCTGGAATCAGTGACTCGATAGACGTCAATAAAACCAATAACTTCGTTGGCCATGCCCCGCTCATCCTTAGCTAAGCTCCACCCACACTTCGACCGTATTGGAATCGATAAATCCATAAAATCTCTGATTATCAATTTCCAGAAAAAGTATACAGGTAAGCTAGTGAATATTTGGAAACTAATTTGACTGGCTGATGTTGGTGCCTATGGCAACAGCGCCCGATCAAATTAGTTTCAAAATATGCAACAGCATGTTTTTTAAATTGCAAAGGCACACAATTCGTACAACGCTTAGTCCGTCTTCAAATAAGTGTTCGTACACGAACCTATCTACGTCATACATAACGTAGTTGATTATGACATAATCCTACACGTCATGTAGTTGATAACAACGTCATATGATTGACTGAGAAACTGGAATCCTAAATTTTTAGTCCAGACAATCGTATGTCTTTAAAGTATGCTGGACATTGTGCGTCCACTATCCACATAGTTGCGCCGTGTTGATCGGAATCGTATTGTGTGCTTCCAAGTATAATTTATAGATAACGGGACTGTTCAGAAACTTTTTATATGATAAACTTTGAATTTCACGTATGTGGTGCTATGCGGGAAATGTAATGGACCTTCATAGTACTTCGGTAGTAGCGTGTCTATCAATCTTGATAGGAGTGACAAATGTTTGATTTATTGATGTTGCCCATATGCTACGAAAGCCCAGAAGGCTCATTCGAATTTCAAAATTCAAAGTTCAAAACTCGATTTCGAAATTCAAAACTTGACTTCGAAATTCATATCTTACTTAATTCAGCCGAACGGATTGTACGTCTGTGCAGTCTGAAGTAATCATGGCTGATGCAAGGTCGGTGACGATTTCTGTTTCCGAAACAAATAGAGAAACGTTTACATTCTTCTTGAAGAAAAAATGTAAGGTTATTGCCTATTGCTGATGTGTATATGGGCCACAATGCATACCATGGTACTGGTCATCATGTACTCCAAACTGACACTGCGCATGCGTACTAATATAGCTGTCACCTATTAGAATTAGAATTGGGAATGTTACTTTCGTTAAGTTATCACTGCCTTTCAATATAATTAGCATATCTAATTTTCACTCGCTTTTGGGCAAAATCAGCTATAGAAAGTGCTAAAACAGAACACTTATAGAGGCATTTCTTTACTAATACATATTTTCTCAAGCATTTATAAGTAAAATCACAAGTTTCTGTGACAGCAATGATGCGCTAGCTACCGTCCTAGATAACCTATGTAGGATCTAGCTGTTAGTGCATGGTGGTAAATGGAGTGAGGGCAAGACCTGAATCTGGGAGCTTTGGCCACAACCTGAGTCACTATGAGTTTGTTTGACCATATATGAGTATGTATGCTGCACACATTTTGAAATGCTGCCAAAACATCCATATCTACTGCACCAATACACCAATAGCTATCCTATCCATACCTATCAAGAGCAATGCACATTTTTCTCCCTCTACCAATAGCTATGCCCTACATATACATGAATTGCTACTCTACCCATCCACCCACTGATACCATATCGTACCTCTGCTTATATCCACACAGATAACCACATATCTTTCCATACTATTACATCCATAGCCACATTTACCATACAATCATAACAATCATACCTAATAGCCTAGGCTGCTTGGCTGGCATATTAGCATAGCCTGCTAGCATAGCCTGCTAGCATAACCTACGGACACAGACTGCTAGCAAGTATAGCCTCCTAGATTAGCATAACCTAGCCTACTAGCTGACTTGCTAACCTACCATATCTTATCCACCTAGCTTGGCCTCCTGGTCCGGCCTACTAGAATAGCCTACGGGTCTACCATACTAGCCTAATCTACTAGGTTACGGGCCTCGTGAACTATCATAGTATACACGCTGGCCTAAGCTAAAAGCATATTGGCCTACACCACTTCTAATCTAGCATACTGAGTCAGCATACTAGCAGCTTTCCTGCCAGTCTATCCAACTAAAATAATGGACTCGCGTATTAGCCTACTGACTTAACCTAAAACACCTAGCATAGTGATTTAGCCTGCTAACGTCGGCTTCTAGCGTATGATTATGCCTATGCTTAGCCTAACCAACTAACCTATTAACAAATCCTATTTGCAGAATTTACCAGCCCACTGGTATCACCCGCTGGCCGAACCTAATAACATAGCCTTGGCTAATTGAGTATACTACCAGACTAATCTACTAGGCTGGTCTATTAACCTACTGGTATTTCCCACAGGTCTAACCTAAACGCCTATATAATAATTTACCTCATATAGCCTACTGGCTTAACGTAGCAGAACAATCTGCTGACATAGCCTAATAATCTATTGGCGTAACAGAACCTACTAGTCTAGCCCACTAGCATAAAGTACTGGTCTAGCATATTAACCTAATGGGCTATCTTAGTAGCCACGCCTGCCATAATGGCCAAGCCTACTAACATACCCTACTGAGCTAACCTACTGAGCTAAGTTAATAACATAGCCTGATGATCTACTGGCCGGCCACTCTAATAGTCTGTTCTACTAGCCAACCTCATGGCCTAGCCTACATAACTGATCTAACATACAAGTCTACTGCCCTTGCATAGTAACCAAATCTGGCCTACTGGCTTTACCTACAATCATACTTTACAGGTCTAGCATACGAGCATGCGGTGTACGGGTAGCTAAATGGCAGGTAGCGATGGGGGTATGGTAGATATTGGGCTATGGGTATTGACGGATACATGTGTAGCTATGGCTGGGATATGGCTGGGATAGCTATGTACGTAGGGGTAGTACGGGAAGAGGGCTGCTATGGTGTGATAGGAGCAGCTGTGAGGATCTGATAAAGCAGCTACCCCTAAGCATAACCATACACCAATAGTTACCTACGCCACAAATGCAACCAAAACCATTGCAACCATTGCTAACTCTACCGCGTAGCTACTCCTACTCTAAGAGGTATCCTTATTACCCTTAGCTACCACTACCCACACATAAATAGATGCCCATACCAGACACGCAAAGTTAACCGCTCAACATACCATAAAAATCGACCTATATACACATAGCTAATCCTATGAGTAAGCATTTGCTAAGCTTATCGGCATGTTAATATGTTACATATATCCATCGATGATGCAAATATTATCCTAGTACATATCTACACACCAACCTCAGGTTGTAAGTACATACCCAGACAACCCAAGTACTTAACTATGCACCTTGGACAAGTACGTATAGGCACCGTTACACCCACCCCAAGTACCCGCAACCCCAGGTATCATAGCTCGTACTCACGCACATGCACATGCACATGCACATGCACATGCACATGCAGACACACACGTTCTCACGCACGCACGCGTGCGCACGCACGCACGCACGAACGAACGAACGAACGAACGCACGCACGCACGCACGAACGCACGCACGCACGCACGCACGCACGCACGCACACATCCTAGCAACGCATCTATCCATCAATCCACTCATGTTGCAATTCAGCCACTCATAGTACATAACCAATCATCCATTCTATCAACACCCACACACTTATGCACACATCCACTATAACTACCATAACACCTGGCTACTCACATACTCCGAGCATACCTACACTGAGTACGTGGATTGGGTAGGATGGTGCGGGATGGTGCAGGGTGTGGCTGAGCGGACGATATGCTAGGCCAAGCTACTATGCTAGATCTTTAGGCTAGTAGGCTAAGCCATGCTAGAAGAACATGATAGACGAGGACAGTATGCGAGGCCAGTAGGCACGGCCAAGCCAGTATGCTAGGCCAGTAGACTAGTCCAAGCCAGTATGCTAAAGCCAGTAGGCTAGGCTATTAGTATGATAGGCCAGTCGGTCCGACAGGGCGGCTATGCTAGGAGTGAATGTGTGTATGTGAGACTACTAGGTTATGCTAGTATGTAGGCCAGAAGGCCAGGTCAGGATAGTAGGCGAGATAAGCCAGTAGGTTAGAAGAAGTAAGTGGATGCTAGCAGGATATTAGACTAGCACAGTAGGCTAGGTACTGGTCTAATTGGTTACTAGGCTAGTATAGTAGTCAACCTATTATTCTAGGCTAGGTTCTAATCTAGTATGTGAGGCCACCCTGGTATTAGACACGACTAGGAGGTTACGCTCGTAGGTGATGCCAATACGTTGATCCAGTAGCCTAGGAAGTAGTAGGCCAGACCGCTAGGCATCTGGAATTGGTCAACAGGATAGGCTAGTAGAATATATTAGTTGAATATGCCAGTAGGATAAACAGTTTAGACTAGTAGGCCAGTAGATTAATCTAGTAGGCTAGACTACTCTGCTAGGCGAGTAGGCACTAGGCTAATAGACTAGACCAGTAGGCCATACCGGGATACGATGCTTAGCCAGTTGTCTAGAATATTAGACTGGTAGCTTAATCTGCCTAGTAGCTAGATCAGTAGGGCATGACAGGCTTGTAGCGTAAGCCAGTCAGTAGTTTATACAGCCTAGGTTAGTATGCTATGCAGGTAGAGTAGTTTATTGTAGTTCAGGATGCTAAGCTATGCTAGTAGGCCATGCTAGTTGGCTATGCTAGTAGGATATGCTAGTAGGCGAGTCTAGTAGGCTAGGCTAGTAGGCTATGCTAGTAAATCGTTAGGATGTGCTAGGCTAGGCTATGCTAGGCTATGTTACTAGGTTGGAATGACGTAGTCGTGTCTGTATTAATATATACAACATGTGCAGCTTGTATGGTATGCCATGATATGGGGTATATGTATGGGTGGGGCTATGGGTGTATTGGTACCACACGTTGCCGCTGTCTGTAAAAGTCGTCCAGCAAAGATGGTTCATGGTTGGCCATGTGCTAAGGTTGCCAGAAGACACACCAGCACAGAGAGCCTTGGAATTTGCCCTACTCGGAGCCAGCAAATACAGAGACAGGAGAGGACGGCATTGCATAAATCTACTAAGCGTGCTACGAGGTGACCTCAAGAAAGCAGGATTAGTTACACTCAAGTCAAGAATGGACCTGAGGAAGCTAAGGATTTTGGCCGAGAACAAGACACAGTGGTCAAAAGCGAAGAAGGACTGATTGCAGCTGTATGATGTTTCTGCTACTACAGCCGCAGAATACAGTATCCATACATACATACAATATGGTAAAGTTGGATATGGATTTATGGCTAAGAACAATTGGTGTATGTGTAGGCCAGCAATGAATTTAGGGTGGCTACGAGTAAGTGGGTTGGGTACAGTTTAAATATCTATGAGTATTTTGGTGGTCATGGGGTTAAATGGTTATGAGCATGGGTACGAGATGCTAGCATTGGGTGTATATGTAGGGGTAAATTATTTTCAATATGTAAGATTGTTTATAATTGGTTGATTTAAGATTTGAAATTCTGTGAATCCATCATCACAGTCCACGGTGTAAAATCCATCACCCTTTGCAGAGAAGCTAGATCCATAATCCAGTGAAGACAGGACTCGATACTCATCATTTACGTATGTGGTGTTCAGAGTGGAGTTGACCTGCATGATTCCCACCTGGTAGTGACCTGTGGGAGTTCTACCTTATTCTCTGTTGTGTTTTCTATCTTAACTCTCCAGATTTCGTGGACCTGTCCAGGATCCCATAGTCTATGTTCATCCCAGTTACAGAGAGAATGCCCTCATCATGGCTACTCGGTCGATTGACTGTAAGGCAGTCCTTTTGTGGATCAGTGTAATGTGAGTTCACGGGTGCAGCGGCCCGTCTAGATATTGTACATACTGCTGCATGCTTCACCGTAGCTACATAGTTATTCTACATAAATACAGATTAAATGTCGCCTTGAAGGTCACGGCCACGTACTCGTGATGCCATTGACTTGGTAAACACTTTTTAGATTGTACATATTATCTTTGCACGATTTCTTCCTCGGAAATATAGCCTATGCTCACAGTGCCCCGTGGAGTGTTCAGTATTTCTGAGAAGTTTGAGAATCCCGGTTTCTGACAACGACCAACAGGAAGTTGATCAACAAGGCAGCCATGAATTTGGCATATAACATAGCCAGACCTGAATAGGAAAGCCAGCAACTTAGCCACACCATTGATCACCTACCTCCGGCATTGATACAGCTAAGATCTCCACGCCGACTTAGGCGACTTCTGATTGCTCAAGTCAGCAACGATTCCTCCGCCATATTTCCGAGGAAGAAATCATGCAAAGATAATATGTACAATCTTACAAGTGTCCACCCAGCCACTGGCATCACGAGTGCGTGGCCGTGTCCTGCCCTATGAGAAACCTGGCTATTACGGAGGTACTCCCATTGGCCTGGCGCATGCACAGAGGCGGCAAATCGGGACTTAGTGATCTTGCCTGGGTTTGCACTTCAGGGGATTGCCATCCAACGAGATAGCTTTAGTGTAGCCTAAGGTGGCATTCTCACTGGTTCTCGGTTGGCTAGTCCTACCCATTGCCAGACCACACAGTGATTTTCTCTTGGAGGTAATATGTGGCTCCAGACTGTAGACTATCTAGAATGTGGCATTTCTGTGGATGTCAAACAAACTTGACCATTGAAATGTTGCTTTTCTCAGTTCACTTACTTACGATCTTAACACCTCGACCTAATTCACTCTAAATATGACCGCTCACCACAGACGGATTCTTCTCTAAGGCTTAGAAAATCTCCACCATCCTTTCGAGTTATTCCTTTGGGTCTGGCAACCATTGTCCCACTTTTACTTAGGAAAGATCTTGCCACATAAATATACTGCACTACCTCACTAATAAGCCTTAAGCACACACTCGAAGAACAGTCACTGCGGCTCAATTTTCTCTTGACCTGTGACTCTTTTTTAACTTGTTGAACCGCATGACCCACGATCTGGATAATACGTTTTTAAGCTAAGCACCCAGGCAATTACTGCCATGACCATCGCCACGACTACCACCATGACTACCGCTACTTCAGCATCCACCTCAGATGCCGCAGCCGCGTCGCCATCATCAACCGCACCCTATAATAGCACCCCTGGATGATTCAGACAGCTGGACCAACCCATCTATCAGGAAAGAGAACAAGAACGAGATAGGCATTTATCAATTTCGGACAGTGCTCTTTACTCCCAATGTAAGTATAGAGTATTTATTATTGTCAAGCATTAGTTCTATGACTCTTGTCTTTGACAGCGCACTGGTACTAGGATCTAGCTCATTCATCATCTAGAATTTAACTTTTTCAATTTTTTTTCTACCTGAGTGGGGTTCGAACCTGCCAATTATATGGCAACCTTCCCGTAGCAATTGGGAGCTGAGTGCTCTACCACCAGACTACCACCCAGAGGACAAAACTCTGCTTTCACAGAACTGGCTTTCAACCACCGGTCTCACAACCACACGAAATACCTAGAATTTTGATGGTGTACCTAGCAGATATATAACCACTACATTTTCTAAGCTCCCTCCTGCTAGATCACTAGGCACTCGCAAGAATACAGTTGTTATCATTGTCAAGCTTTAGTTCAATGAACCCTGTCTTTGACAACGCACTGACACTAGGATCTAGCTCATTCATCAGCTGGAATATAATTTTACCTTTTCAATTTTTTGGACCCGAGTGTGTTTCGAACGTGGCAATTCTATGGCAAATTTCGCCTAGCAATTGGGAGCCGAGTGCTCTACCACAAGACCACCATCCAGGGGACAAACATACACTTTCACCAGACTGGCTTTCAACCACCCATCTCACAGCCACACGAATTATCTGGAATTTTGATGGTGTATATAGCAGATATCTAACTTTTACATTTTTCTGAGATCCCTCCTGCTAGATCACTAGGCACTCGCACGTATGTAGTTTTTATTATTGTCAAGCATTAGCTCTATGAACCCTGTCTTTGACAACGCACTGACACTAAGATCTAGCTCATTCATCATCTGGAATGTAATTTTACATTTTTCAAATTTTTTCCACCCTGGCAATTCTATGGCAACTTTCGCTTATTAATTGGGAGGCGAGTGCCCTGCCACCAGACCACCATCCAGAGGACAACACTCCTCTTTCACCGGACTGGCTTTCAACCACCCGTCTCACAACCACACGAATTACATGGAACTTTGATGGTGCACATAGCAGATATCTAACTTTTACATTTTTCTGAGATCCTTCCTGCTAGATCACTAGGCACTCGCAAGTATGTAGTTTTTATTATTGTCAAGCATTAGCTCTATGAACCCTATCTTTGACAACGCACTGGCACTAGGATCTAGCTCATTCATCATCTGGAATGTAATTTTACATTTTTCAAATTTTTTCCATCTGAGTGGGGTTCGAATCTGGCAATTCTATGGCAACTTTCGCCTAGCAATTGAGAGGCGAGTGCTCTACCACCAGACCACCATCCAGAGGACAAAACTCCTCTTTCACCGGAATGGCTTTCAACCACCCGTCTCACAACCACACGAATTACATGGAACTTTGATGGTGCACATAGCAGATATCTAACTTTTGCATTTTTCTGAGATCCCTCCTACTAGATCACTAGGCACTCGCAAGTATGTCGTTTTTATTGTTGTCAAGCGTTATTTCTATAAACCCTTTCTTTGACAACGCACTGGCACTAGGATCTAGCTCATTCATCGTCTGGAATGTAATTTTACCTGCCGATTCACTCTGCCCCGATGAAACAAATTCCTTGCATAGGCCGCCATCCTAAGATTGTGACTAGCAGATGCTCCGATTCCGACAAATGCTGCAAGAAGTTCTGCCACCTGCTGCCCCCCTTGCCACCCATGGCCTGACCCGCTCTTTCACCCCCGTGGGAACAACTCTGGCATGCCGCTGCAATACGATGGGGAATCTCCATGGGAGAACCACCTTTGTCAGTTCTGCTTCACTGTGGGACTAAGTTGGTGGGATGAAGCCTCCAAGGGCCTGTTCTTGGCCACCCACCTGAAGGGAAATGCCCTTAATGTGTTAACAGACCTAAGGACAAATGATCCGCCCTCCATATATCATCTTAGTGCCGATCTTCAGGATAGCGCTGAGGCAGAAACCAGCCACATTCTCCTATGCAGCATCCACTAGGAGGCTAAAGAAAACCTACCCGATCTCGATGCCACTGTCGCCAGTTGGTCACATACACCTCAGGATCACTGCGTCTATTTAGAATAAGTGCAAAACTAAATGCCCATCCATTCATGCTAGCACGCGTCAATCGCTTTACATCTCACAGTGGTGGCTGTATAAGTGGCTGTTTTGATTGGCTGGGAGATGTCACATGATCTCGATTGACAGCCAATCTCAAACAGTAGCGACTGTATTGACAACTGTTCTGATTGGGAGGGAGATTGTCACGTGACTTCGATTGATAGACCATCTCAAACAGTGGCGACTGTATAAATGACTGTTCAGATTGGCTTGGCGATTTCACTTGACCTCAATTGACATACGATATATGAACACTTTATAACTCTGTAGAATTCTATCACCATCTCAAACAGTGGCGGCTGTATAAGCAGCTGTTCTGATGGGGTAATAAGTATCACGTGCCCCTACATTTGGTCATGCCCCTAACATGTTCCTAGCTCATTACCCTTACCAATAGATCAACATATCGAGCAATGGAGATTGTATACGCGGCTGTTCTCATTGAGCGTGATGTGTCACATGACACTTTATTTTGGACCCACCCACCCTAGCCATTTCACACTTCGTTGTACATGTCAATAATTCTTGAACAGTAGGGACTGTATAAGCAGCTGTTGTGATTGGTCGTGAGGGATCACGTGGTCCTAGGTTTTAGATTCACCTCACCCTATCCATTTCACACCCCCATTATACCTGGCAATAAAACTACATCTCGAACCGTATTGACTTTATAAGCGGCTGTTCTTATTGGCCATGTGGGGTCATGTGCCCCTTCATGTGGCCACGCCTCCTAAACAATTCACGTTTCATTATGCCTGTCAATCATCATCATTGCAACATGTCAATAGTTCAATATGTTTATCAGTGGCGACTGTATAAGCGGCTGTTCTGATTGGCGACGAGGGGCCACATGACCCTGCATTTGAGTACACCACATCAGGTTTTCCCCATGCACCTTTATACCTGTCAATCCTCGGTACACATCTCAAGATCTACATCCCCAATATGTGGCGACGCGATTGGCGGTTGGACTAATTGGCTGAGTGTGTAATGGCTTCGTAAATATTTGAATTAGGTCACGCTTAATTCTTTCCCATCAAAATACTCGAATCTGATTTGTCGAGAGGCAAACAATAGACCTCGTTCTCGACCAATACGATTAGAGTATTTTGGGGCGGGGAAAAAGTGGACGTGAACTAATTCAAAAATTCATGACGCCATCAATCTATCAGTCAATCAGAACAGCTGCCCATCCAGTCGCTTTCCAGTAATAATTTAATATTCACGTTTTCTAGATATACTAGAACAGTAACCTTGCACTTTTCATCATATCAATGACAACGTAATTATTTTATTCATGGATAGACATGTGGAATATTCGTGGCTTTGCACACATTGCTACAAGTTATACTTCAACATTGTAAGATTGTGCTATGGGATCCTGAATATGCATATTAATATAGGTAAGCTGATACACATACCTGCATACAATATCATATAAAACGGTTATAAAATACAGCGTAACAATGCCCATTTATCATACAAACAAAGTTGGAAGCGCCATATTTCTTCATATTAAGACACGTGTAATATCCAACACAAGATTTTCATTGGTTAGATAACGGGTAAGAAATAAAGTTTAATTGTGACCAGTGACACCGCCAATATTTCTTAACGACGACCCCGACGTTATCTTATTGACTTAAATTTTGTGATATATACTACCTAGTTATGGAAAACGTTTGTAATTGATGTTGTAGAGTCTTCCAAATCTACCCCGAAAACATATTCACGACCACATTGTGTTGTGAGGTCTTTAAATGCTTGTTTACAAAATTCGCTATGGAAATACATTTCAAATACTCGATTTGATTTCTCTGGTGCAAATGAATAGTTAACATGATAGTGGAATTGACTCTTAATCTGAATTGTTCATTGTGCAATGAACCGTTCCAGTTTTTGCAAACCTCTGCCCATCTCTAGCTAAGCTCAACCCATAGCTCGATCGTTTTGAGATCAATTGATCCCTGACTCAATTTCCAGAAAAATATACAGATAAACTGTTAAATATTTTGTAACTAATTTGAATGGGTGCTGTTTCTGCCTATAGCAGCAACAGCGTGCAGTCAAATACATTTCAAACTATATATTAATTTCAAACTATTCAACAGAATATTTATTAGTTTGTAAAGATATACAATTCGTACAACGACGCTTAGTCCGTTTTCAATTATGCGTTCGTGACGTGCTTATCTACGTCATTCATGACGTTATAATGACGTCATTGATTATGATGTCATTCTACACGTCACATGGCTAATTATGACGTCATATGATGGATGCCAAGGCATCCTTATCGCGCTACCCAAGCTCAAGAAGCCACCTGGGCCACCCAGCCAATTTGCGCCCCATTGTGCTCCTTAACAGCATAAGGAAAATCCTATCCAATGTTACTCTATGCCGCATCCGAGACAAGATCGACCACTTCACCGGATCATGTCAAAGTGGATTCAAACGTGGACGTAGCTGCGCAGACAGTGTATGGGCTCAACGCATGCTTGTGTCGGTAGTCATGTCCAAACACTGGGATTTCCACTGTCACTGGAAATGATTTATACCATTTGGAGTCCTTCATTACCAGAATCTCAATTTCAAAGGAACTGCGCCGATAAGCTGTTGAATATTTTGAATGGGTGCTGTTGGTGCCTATGGCAGCAACAGATCACAGTCAAATTAAAAACATATTTAACATAATGTTTATTAACTCATGAATCCATAAGAAATGTACGATTCGTACACGTGATGGCTTTTTGAGATTATAATATGGAATTTTGGTTCGGACATCAGTCCGCGTGCAATGTAATTGATTTGGACATCACAAACTTTAGTGCCAATGCGGACCCCTTCATTTATTCTAAGCTATTTTATATGTTAAGACTTTTTCATACCAAGGCATATTCTTATGAAACTGTCAGGATATGTTTTCAACAGTAATAACAATCCTTTTCATATCGCTGATTCACGCTTGCTATATACATCAGATATCTTACCTTTAATTTCTAAAATCACGAGCTTATACTCAACGAGTAAGGCTGCGCGGTTTGACTTACAGCCGTATCGGTTTCGATATGACTTTTCATATTGGTCTTAGCTGAACATCGGTTTTATGAGTGACTTCTATTAGGTAATGAAATCCGTCCTCTAAAATGCTTTAAAATGATCGTCAATAACACAAAAATAGAATACTATTTCCTCGTAGAAATTCTTGCCGCCTTATACATATGCTTAATATATAACACGTTCACCATTGTGACAGTGAACTTATTATCTGGAACCACATAAATATTAGGTGTACTGTAATAACCATCATTTATTTTATTAAAACTAATATGTAACTTAATATTTTATGTTGTTGTGAAAAATTCCAAATGATGTTATATTAGAAAGATCTAACAGATCGAAGTCATCTATAGAGAATCTTGTATGAGGCTTCAGAATGAGAGCATTAAAACTGCAGATGATCATTTAATGCACACAATTTTCTATTTTATAATGCTAAATCTACTGATAGAATTATGGTAATTGGCTAAGCCGGATGGTTTTAAGACCACATCTCTTTGGGCCCAAAAGCTTGGCTCATGGCCGTTATGCTATATGTCTTATGCTCAATGATACATTATGGAATCTATAGAATGATTTAATTCATGCAGCTATATACAGTAACAAGCTAAGTTAGACCTAAACGAACCCCGCATTAGGAACCCTCGAAAAACAGGTCAGGTCAATCGTGATCGAAGAGTGCTTTTGGGACCATGAGACGCTGGTTAATTAGGACCCTCGATTATCAGGATTCCCCATCTTAAATAAACACCTACTCCCGTTTTAATTGCAATTAATTAGTGCTCAATTACCTATTATATGTTTGGCAGTTTCTAGGTATTTAAGCCTTTGGTTTGATTCCTCAATGCACCTGCAGTACACACTGCCGAATATTGCTCCACCTAAGATATTGTGTCATAACCAAATGATTAAACGTGATAGGATTATTTTTGCTTTTTATTAAGAGAAAATAAGAGTTGCATTAGTATATGTATCTCAGACATCAGCTTTAAAATGGCAATGGAAAACAGTATCATCTTCTTCTGCGTGAGGTTGTCGCTCGTGTATGGATGTGGAGTGCACATGCGTGTCTATATGTATTTAGCTCTACAGTTTTAATAAAAGTATTATTATTACTTTGCAACTAATCTAGCTGGTACATTGGAGCCATTTGAACCTGGACACACACACACGCGTGCGCGCGCACACACACACACACACACACACACACACACACACACACACACACACTACCACCACCACCACCACCACCACCACCACCACCACCACACACGCACGCACGCACGCACGCACGCACGCACGCACGCACGCACGCACGCACGCACGCACGCACACACACACACACGCAGAAATCTATGCTGACATCTTCAGATTCTATAGCATAGATATCACTAAGGATGAGAGCCATTTATACAATAATATTAATTTTCTAATTAGTAATTTACCTGATTCACAGACACGAACGTGTGTACTATGTCTGAGGTTGCTCTAGCCTTTAAGAATAGATCAGACACCGACGTAACCATCATCGTAACATAGACTCATACTATGCATATTACGACTGGCCCGACCATCATCATCATCATCATGATTATCATCATTATCATCATCATCATCATAAATTTCACCGACATCAGCATTACATGAGTGTCTCAAGAATGGGGTAACGCGGATTGGCCGGACGGGTACCGACCGTTCCAGCTAAGCTGGGTACGGAACGACCGTTCCGGGTACGTTCCGAGCACACACACCCCTGTGCAGGATATACGTGTATATGGAGCCATATGAGAGAGGTTTCGTTAAAACGTTAAGTCTGTAAGAACGCGTGGCGTGCACATCAGAGCTTCCATGACAACAGGTGTCAGTATTGGGAGAGAGTGTGTGCTTATAGTGCATCGAGTTGGTACTGCTGATTTCTTCAAATCACACTGTTCTCGGCATTCTTGGTAAAAAAATCAGGACCAGAATGAAACGAGGATTACAGAACGTTTTACCCTTTTAAAATCGGACCAGAAATAGCCGAGTTACCCACGATTGGCTCGCTTAAATTATTTTCAGAATATTACTTGGACGTCGTAATCGCGTGTATGCATTAAGTGAATGGGGAATGCGCTGTTTACGTGATAGCCACGTCAGCCATCCTAGCTGCACGCTGATTGGCTACTGCTAGTCCGTTGATTGGCTGGAGCATCCTGCCTCTGATGTCGCGAGTGGTATAAAAGGAGCCTGAAAATGAGAATCGAGAGCACTTCGGCATGGAAGCCGACACGACAGCAAGACTGCTGGGCCAATGCAGTGCTAGACATGGGAGAACTGCTAACTGACTGTGGTACATACATCACAGCAGTGCCCTTCGGAATTGAGCTCCCTTGCGCCGGTGAGCAGTCTTGGTTATCCGCAAGAACAAGTTTGGAATCTCTCGGACGACCATCTGAGAGCTAAATAATTTAATATCAGAACTCCCTTTCTGGAACCTTCACAGGGGAGTTTCTCTGCGGATGGACGGATGCCCGATGTAATTCTACAGGATGTAGAGCCTAGTTATTATGACTAGCTAATGGGCATCCTTCTACAGACATTCTTCTTCACAGTCTTGGGAGTGAGCCACATTAACAGTCTGCATGCGTAAATCTTCCCAGCAACTTCGGAATCGTGCCACCTCACACTACCCATCTGTAGCGCATCAACACCCATGATTTATGATCGGTATCCATACTGATGACAGATAGGTACTCAAGTAACTATACTATGGTCATATTCTACTTTTACTTATTTTCCGCAATAGGTACTGATGACTAATAGGTACCTTCCTGGTTTTGAGACCGCATCTTTATATTTTCTGTTTCATACTGTATATATTATCTTTATTTCCATGCTTACAATTAACAAGCACCGTAAGGTCCTGTGACCTGTTACTGATAGCACTGTACTAGTTAGTTATGTATATGCCAGGAAGCCATCCTAGTTATTTAGTTTTGTTTATATAAAAACTCTAGGACTCAGTTACGCTAGGCAATACTATACATTATTTCCGCATCACTATATTTCCCCTAGCATCAATTTTACACTGAGGTCGCTGATCATGCTCCACTTGCTCGAGCCTGACATGTGACCGACTAAACCTGGCTATTCTAGCTCGATAGGATTGGTTTAAATTAGTTAGGGACGATCTCTCTGTGAGAGACACATTGTGTATGCCTCTTTTCTGGCTGGTATGGGTATGTACCACCGCACACTGGCTAGATTTTATAAATTGGCCAATTACCTTAGGGCCTCTTAGTAATGATGAGAGATCGTCTTTTTCTATGCTCCACCAGCCGCAAGGCTTACTAATTGTCTGGACTCCCAATCAACACATTGGTAAGATCTGACTGTGGGAAACTATTGGGGTTTTCGCACGTTTAAAACTAAAGTGCCGATTTTGCATACACTCCCCCTGTATCTTCGAATACCAGTTAGTTTAGAAACCCCCGCCAATGTAGGACGCACTGCGAGAACACAATTATATTAAATTATATTACTCTGGCCTGCAGTGCATCTCTGGGAATTTTGGTACATAACCCTAATGACAGGTAAGGTGGTAGTTCCGTAACACACTGGTGATGGACGAGAGGCAGATCACCATCCAATTCTATATGGTGACTGGGTGCGGTCTTAGAACCCACCACGCCCGCACGGGAAGGTCACTAGCAATGGATATCTGCCTCTTACTCCCCACCGTAAAAGCACTGTTGCGCTTTCTAAATTGTGTATGTGAACTGTGACCTGTTCTAGTGATGTTATATGTGGATATGGTGGGATGGTGACTGGATCATTATATCTAATAACCAAATTGTAGGTTATAATTTAGCAGAAGGCCCGCATACATAAATTGGCAACTACCAATACATTATCTTTCGACCTACACAAG
Source organism: Chaetoderma sp. LZ-2023a (assembly GCA_034401795.1). Classification (NCBI taxonomy): domain Eukaryota; kingdom Metazoa; phylum Mollusca; class Caudofoveata; order Chaetodermatida; family Chaetodermatidae; genus Chaetoderma; species Chaetoderma sp. LZ-2023a. The sequence goes on along the minus strand of CM067371.1, from coordinate 33,787,695 downwards.
ATGGCGACCTATGAATTCTTTGGAAATCATCCATCCCGCCTTCACATAAACCAGTGTGCATCACATTAATTATAGTTTCATTAGGATTGAACCACCGCACTTAGCTTTTTGTTTGAACAAAAGAGTGGCCCTTTTTGCCAGCTCTTTTCCTCCGCTTCGGTCTTGAAGGCATTTTTCTGTGACGGAGGCCACCGCAAGGCACTTTCCTCTCGCAACAATATTATTTTGTGTGTGTTGAGGGTATAATTGGTTTATATTAAACTATTCAAGTGGCCTTGTTGCGATGCTCCCTTGCTCCCTTGTGGGGATACCTCTGCGGATTTACGAATCTGTGTGGTACCTTCGGTGAGCCCACGTAGAAAGAACACCAGTTGGTACTATGTACTGTATTATTTTGCTCGTTTACTAGCAAACGTGTAGCATTGTTTGTATAGTTGTTATTCTTTTAATTATTATTATTATTATCATGTCCAGACTTTTAATTTAGTTAATAGATTGACACACCGGTGACATGAACAGCTGGGATGAGACTGTGAGGTTCAATTTCGGCGGCAATCGTCGCACGGCCCTACTGGAACATTATCATTCAACCGGCTCCAGAAGTTGGTCTTTGTACCTTCCGGAGAGTTACGATATAGAACTGCAGCTAACCAGCCCTCCTGTGCATCGTGCACATGTGGTGCTACGGAGTGGAGTGATCTAGCGGACCAGCGCATACCCCTGTGAGCTACAAGTGGCGCCCGATGCAGGGCCTGCATGACAAGCGAACCCACGCCAACACTCCACCCACACACGTCTCGATCTCCTTCATTAGACAGTCAGTACTCCCTAGATTTGGTGATAGCATCATATGACTGGAGACTGGCGTGCATGCCCACCGACGTGATGCCTCGCAGTTCGGAAGACCCTATATCACCTTGTTGGATATTCGCGATAGGCAACATCCAACTACGTTGGATCGTGGCCGACCACTTTAAAGACCCCCCCCCCCTGGGGGTATACCTATACTTCACAGCCATTATGTTCACCAACGTCAACACAAGGTGACCAATGGCCGGAACCTCATGCATCATATCCCGCGTCTCTGCCGGTAAATACGTCGTCACTTTATTATCCATCGGGATCACGGTATGAGCTGGGAGATGCGGTACTTCCCTTCCCACAGTACATCAGAAGGACAACAACACAGCACACGCACCAACCCTGTCAGTTTCCTGCCCAGTAGAATGTCTGCATCGTCCACATAGTACGCCGCCACCCATCTATAGACCCACACCTGTCTATGGACCCGTATCAGGGCAGTATTCAGCAGATTCTACACATCGTGCACAACACGACGGGAATTGCCCTCACGGACATGGCAACACCAGGGACGTTATCGGGAGATACCACCAACACCATCCCAACACGAAGAGCAGCATCCACGTTTGCGTCAGTCTCCCCAGCACCACGACCAGGATTCACGCCCATAACATCATATCGTGACCATGGCCAGATCATTCTCCCTCCTGAATTTAGTGGGGAGAATAATTGGACTAATTACAAGGTTCAATTTGAAATCATAAGTCGCATAAATCGGTGGATGGATCATCAAATTGGAGAGTGTCTGGCCGCAAAGCTGTCTGGGAAAGCACTTCAAGTTCTGGCAGATTTTGGCACAGATTACATGCCAACGTACACAGAGCTGGAAAGAGTGTTGTCGGAAAGATTCGGGGACGCGGCCCTCGGTGAAACAAGTTATCTGCAACTCAAGAACTTGTGTTGATGATCAGCGGAAACACTACCAGAGTTAGATAGTCGTATTCAGCGACTAGTTACTCGCGCTTACCCCAGCACGAATGACAAGGGCATTACACATCTACATTTAGACACCTTTATCGATGTATTAAGTGGAGAACCCGCCCTCAAAGAAAAATTATTCCTCATGGAACACGGAAGCCTTCAATCTTTAACGGCGACCACGGTTCAGATTGAGAACTGCTTGGAGCAGGAGAAAATAATCGCCGTCAGTTACACCCGATAAATGAAGTGAATGATGCCAACCTCGTGACCACCACCGACAACCCAACTGCATCCGCATCCACATCACAGAACACCCCACCAGTCGAAATCACGCACATAGAAGAAGATGGCGTGGGGGCCACAACAACGCCCCAGGATGCGGGAACCAGCACAGCAACAACAATAGACAGAATATACATGATAGGTTAGAAGAGATGACTAAGCAAATCTCCGCATTCACCAACTTAGTCACCACACTTAGCACCATGGTCCCACCACAGTCGACATCACGCCCAGCACCAAGTACAGTAGCTAACACACAGCGACCGAACACATGCTTCGGATGTGGTCAGCAGGGCCACTGGAGGGGGGAGATGTCTAAATCGGCCACCCCCAGTATACAACTCCTACCACTGAACGATGTACCCCACAGCCTGAGGCCCCATTAAACTAGAATAGGCACCGATTATGGAGTCACTTCTGTGCCCACTGTCACAACCCAGTTCAACTGCGGCTTCCGCACAGCAAGGTCAGGTGGCCAATACAACAAATCACTCTTCCATGACACTAAAACACACCTGGCTTCTTATATGTCGGTACCAATGATGCATACTGCATCCATGGCACTGACATTTCCCCCTGGCATAGGTTGTGACCTCGCAACCTCCGTATCTCTTTTACGGCAGTGGTAGGTTGTAGCACCTCCACTGAAACAACGTTTATACAAGCACCACGGCCCACCGCCAAAGCACTTAACACCCGGTGCCCTTTGGTGGTGTGCAATTCACACGTCCTGACAGCATCACCCAATGCAGCAACAATAGTGATTCAGACAGCAGTCAACACTCGGCATCATGGATCCGCAAGAAGAAGCATCGTTCAAGGGACAGCACGCCATCACGCCGGCACTGCTTCTATTGAGCACCCACTAAACAACCCATGATGCATTGTACAAAGTGGCTCACACAGCTAGCCCTCATCCTCGACCGCATCAGTCCTGTCCGCACTGCTGTTTACACTAATTCACAGCACACCAAAACAGCATCAGCAACACCACTACTGCTACCCCAGCTCCGTCATCACCTAATCAAGCACAGCAGCAGCGATAATGGGTTGGTCCCTTCCTCACTCAGCCACCCACCGCACTAACAGCAGCTATCCAGAAACAGACCGACTATATACAGGATGATACTGCATCAAAAACAATTCCGCAAGAAGTGTCATTGGAAACCTTTCCACAAGCACACCGCAAAGTAATATATAAGTGTGCTTGTCTGTTTAGTGGCGTTTCCACCAGTGCCACATTGCCATTGGCATCACCGTTTTTAACAAGCGCGTGCATGAGAGCATCCCACCTCATAAAAAGGCACGCTTTAGGCCTACAAACATATTCTTGCAAACAGCTACTGGAGCCGACGTTCCTGTGGCTGGTATAGTAAACCTCGTAATACAGATAGAGGAGATGCAATTCATACAGCGAGTTGTCATCGCCTCTATTTAAAATCATTCCCTGTTGGTTCTGACTTCCTCAGTGCCCGCGAAGCTGTCATACATTGCAAACAACAGGAATTGGTTATTCATGATTGGCTCGCTTAAATTACTGTCAAAATATTATTGGACGTCGTAATCGGGTGTCTGCATTAAGTGAATGGGGAATACGCTGTTGACGTGATAGCCACGTCACCCTTCCTAGCTGCACGCTGATTGGCTACTGCTAGCCCGTTGATTGCATGGAGCATCCTGCCTCTGACGTCACGAGTAGTATAAAAGGAGCCAGAAAATGAGAATCGAGAGCACGTCAGCATGGAAAACGGCATAAAAGCACGACTGCTGGACTGCTGGACCAGTGCAGTGCTAGACATGGGAGAACTGCTAACTGACTGTGGTACCCACATCACAGCAGAGCCCTTTGGAATTGAGATCTCCTGCGCCGGTGAGCAGTCTTGGTTATATGGAACAACAATTTTGCAAGCTCTCGGATGGCCATCCGAGAGCTAAATAATTTAATATCAGAACTCCCTTTCGGGATCCTTCACAGAGGAGTTTCTCTGCAGATGGTCCTTGCGGGCCTGATGTAATTCTACAGGATGTAGAGCTTCCAGGATTCTTGGTGGATAACTCGCCAGATTTTCTGAACCACACTGAAAAGTGGTAGCAAACGTATGCACAGCATGTCGTGTGTTTTATTTAACTTTTAGACCGCATATTATAAAACACTGTGCAAATTTATGTATTAGTGTTAATGACTAGCTAATGGACATCCTTCTACAGACGTTCTTCTTCGCCGGTTTGAGACCGAGCCGCATCAAACGTCTGCATGTTGAACTCTTTCCAGTGACTTTGGAATCGTGCCACCTCACGCCACCCATCTGTAGCGCATCAACACCCATGATTTATGAACGGTATCCATACTGAAGACCAATAGGTACTCAAGTAACTATACTATGGTCATATTCTACTTTTACTTCTTTTCCGCAATAGGTACTGATGATGAATAGGTACCATCCCCGTCTTGAGACCACATCTTTATATTTTCTGTTTCATATTGTATATATTATATTTTTTCCGTGCTTACAACTAACGAGCACCGTAAGGTCCTGTGACCTGTTACTGATAGCACTGTACTAGTTAGCTATGTATTTGGCAGAAAGCCATCCTAGTTATTTTGTTCTAGAATGCAGTTACGCTAGGCAATACTATACAGCAACATTATTTCCACATCACTATATTTACCCCAGCATCAATTTTACACTGAGGCCACTGATCATGCTCCAATTGCTCGAGCCTGACATGTGACCGACTAAACCTGGCTATTCTAGCTCGATAGGATTGGTTTACAGTATCTAGGGACGATCTTTCCATAGGAGAGACATTGTGTATGCCTCTTTGCCGGCTGTTGTGGATATGTACCACCGCACACTGGCTGGATTGTATAAATTGGCCAATTACCTTAGGGCCTCTTAGCAATGATGAGAGATCGTCTTTTTCTATGCTTCACCAGCTACAAGGCTTACTAATTGTCTGGAGTCCCAATCAACCTGTTGGTAGGATCCGACTCTGGGAAACTATTGGGGTGTCCGTGTGTTGAAAACTAAAGTGCAGATTTTGCACACACAACCCCCCCCCCTCCCCCCCCCCCCCCCCCTGTATTGCTGCGCTGCAAAAAGAATATTACATTATATTACTCAGGCCTGCAGTGCATCTCTGGGCATTCTGGTACATAACCCTAATGACAGGTAAAATGGTAGTTCCATAACACATGGGTGACGGACAAGATGCAGATCTCCATCCAATTATATATGGTGACTGGGTGCAGTCTTAGAACCCACACGCCCACACGGGAAGGTCACTAGCGATGGATATCTGCCTCTTACTCCCCACCGTAAAAGCACTATTGCGCATTCTAAATTGCTTATGTGAATGGTGACCTGTCGTAGTGATGTTATATGTGGTTATGGTGAAATGGTGACCAGATCGTGATATGATTCGGGAGCTGTCACTCCATAACATGTATGCACGCTGTCTTTCTGAGGAAGATGCCATGAGGGGCAACCGTCGGGAAGCCGGCCATCTTCGCCAGTATGACCTTTGTGTCAAAACGATAGGTAGTAAATCCTTGCAACTTGTGGCCAAAGCTTGGAAACTTATCTAATTACCAAATGGTAGGTTAGAATTTAGCAGAAGGCCCGCATAAATAAAGCGGCATTTACCAACACAGTATCTTTGGACCTACATAAGACGGTGACCTATGAATTCTTCAGAAACCATCCATCCTGCCTTCAGATAAACCAGTGTGCATCACATTATTTATAGTTTCACTAGGGTTGAACCACCGCACTTAGCTTTATGTTTGAATAAAAGAGTGGCCATTTTTGCCAGCTCTTTTCCTCTGCTTCAGCGTTGAAGGCATTTTCCTGTGACGGAGGCCCGCACGAGGCACTTTCCTCTCGCAACAATCTTATTTTGTGTGTGTTGGGGTATAATTGGTTTACATCAACCTATTCAAGTGGCCTCGTTGCGATGCTCCCTTGCAGGGATACCTCTGCGGATTCTCGAATCTGTGTGGTACCTTAGGCGAGTCCACATAGAAAGAACACCAGTTGGTTCTATATACTGTATTATTTTGCTCATTTACTAGCAAATGAGTAGCACTGTTTGTATAGTTGTTATTCTTTTAATTATTATCATCATTTCCAGACTTTTAATTTAGTTAATGGAGTGACACACCAATGACACGAACAGCTGGGATGAAACTGAGATTCAATCTCAGCGGCAATGGTCGAATAGCCTCACTGGAACGTTATCATTCCACCGGCTCCAGAAACCAGTCTTTGTACCTTCCGGAGAGCGACGATACGGGATCCATAACACAGAGAACTGCAGCTAATCAGCCCTCCTGCGCATCATGCACATGCGGTGCTATGGAGTGGAGCAATCTAGTTGACCAGCGCGTACCCCCGCGAGCTACAATAATTATGCTAATTGTAAAACAAACAATATCAGGTAGAGAGGGTGGGGATTAATGCTGGTGGTTTGAACGATCATAGGTTTAATGAGGGCATGGCTAATGAAAGTGTGGTTAATGAGAAATAGGTACAGCATTCTGAGTTTGACGAGGACCTTATCGATAATTCTGCTGATTTACATCGCCAATAACTATGCCGATAACAGACATATGTCTGTGACATTGTGCCATGTGTGTCTCACGTGTGTCACCCCAAAAGCAGATGAGTAATGTACTGAATTTTGTGTCAGACCTGTGACATGTATGTTAATATTATGATAACTTCTTGATCCAACCTATACAGGGAGACATTAAAGAGACGGGAAGCTAACTAATATTGATGCAATAACATATCTCGCCTTAAATAGATGATTGCGAGTGTACATTCAAGCAAAACGGACTGGGGAATTTGACACATGACCAGTTCTCACATTTTAATATTGCCACATATGTGATGAACGATGACCATTAGAAAATCTAGTGCCGAACACGCCAAGAAATTATTCCATCTTTCCGACAATGCCAACCCCCAAATATTCTCATATCATCGATGAACCGAAACCAGCTGGAGACATTCAGCCTATTTATTCTAAATATTTACAAATATGAATGACTTACCAATAATTATATGGTCAAATTTTCAAAACAGAATTTCTTCTTTATTGTCTTGTCAGTTTGTATTTTGAGAATGGCTACCATCAGTCAACATTCAATTAACAACAAAAAACCCCGAGCTGACCAACCAATCACTGACGAAGATGCTGGCTGTGCAAGCCAATCACGCATGACAATGCAAACAAAATTTTGCAAATCATGGAACAAGCCACAACTGCATGAAATACATTTCCTTTCACTACATGAACAATTTAAAGTTATTCTGTCCTAATAACTAATGGTGATTATTTTACCAAAACAACATTCACAACTCATGTCACAAGACAACTGAGACCAGTGATTTCGACACGTCAAATCAACTGGTCACAATCGGTCCTGCACATTTTACTGTCATCCCGACAATAACCACACACCCACACAGTCATTGGACAAATAATCTCACCCATATATCAATCATTCAATTCCTAAAACTGGATGAAATATGAACTTTAACGACTTTCAGAACTCCACTCTATTACGGAACCATCCATAGATTCACAGTGACCATCCAAAAAGAACAAGAAAATCCTACCATGTTAAATACTGAGATACGGCTGTATTGTTAAAATCTATACACCCATAGTGATGAAAATGTTGGTATTAATGATTCATTCATTCAACATCATAGCAGACCACGTGAACAACCGACAACCAGCATGGGGAGGACTCCACCACATAACTCGCATCTCAACAGGAACGGAAAATCTCACAGAACTCATAAATCAATATATAAATTTAAATATAATGATGATGATACTTGGATAACCATCCATATTTCTTTAGGACAAAATACACTCACTTTCTCATAACTCATTAGTAACTCGCGACTGCTTGCGACTAATCTAGAGTTATTGAGATATTTAATAAAATAATAATAAAAAGACAAGGATCCTTCAATAATGTAAATATTATTTTGAATGTGTATCATTGAAAGATTCACTATTATAGTAAATATCCGAGTCCATTTTGTACCCAAATACACCATATATCTTACATTATAAAATACAAAACTGGAATGGACATAAACATGCTTATGGTAAAATTATCCCACCTACCACATACAACCGACACCTGGATGTTACCCATATATCATGCAGCGAGTAATTCACATGCCCATACATGATACGATAGGGGCCTTCCAATAAAGCATACTTCTATCCACCCATCAATTTACACAATTTAGTAATCTGAATACATAAAAGCTTCCACTCACACCAACACATTCCCAACAACACCCATAATACACCCAACAAATTTTGCAGGCGAGTCATTCACCTGCTCATATCCCAGATAAGGTCAACCTTAAGAGGAACGAGCTTCCACCCCTATAATTCGATCACTGACTGCGCACTAACAATATGTATCAGATATTATAAACACCTGGTGCGACTCGCCACCAATCACCTATATCCTGGTACTTTGTGTCAACATGGGAATTCGATTCACTGGTTACCATGGGAACTTGACCAGATGGAGTAATGACCATGTTTGTATTACAACTTTGATCCACCTTTGAAACAATTTGTTTCAACTGTGGAAGTACCCCAACAGATTCACTTCTTGGGGTCCTACTAGAATGATTGCAGTCTTCGAATTTACTTTGATCATCAGACCGTTGTCTGACAGACTGACACGATTGGAATGTAGAACTGACAGAGGACGCTTTTGTTCCAATAAGTTCTGAAACAAATACCATCCTCTTGTCTACCACCTGTGGTTCAGTCTCTAATTTTGGAAATACATTAGTATTTCCAGACTGACTGGTGGTATCAGATAAATTAACATCGGGCAATTTTAGATTAACAGGCTGGGGCTGAACTTTAGGAATGGTCATCTCTGAGAGGATTACTGGTTTTGGATGCGTAAGTTTATGCACCAGTTCTGGTAACTGTTCACGTTCCCGGCGCTTAGTGGCCAGAGAATATACTGGAGGACTCTTAATTGCCTGTTTAGTTAGATTGACGCCAACAATGGCTCTTTGCCTGATTTTTGGGACCATTATCATATTGATAAGGGATCTTAGAGTGAGAAAGGCTTCTAGATGATCGGCTTTTAGCACCCTTGTAAGATGAAGTATGCTTCCTAGAATGGTTATATTGTTGTCTTTGCATCAATGTATGCTGAAACGTTTCCAGCTTACTGAAAAGCTCTGAGGTAGCCAGACTCTGCTGGACGGTTTCCAGGTTACCGAGGACTGTCTGGTCAACTTCCACCATTTTTCAGATTTGTCAGTGCAACAATGTCACCTGGTCAGAATGATGCACCTCATCAATGTGAACAGCTTAAAGAACCTCCTCAAGCTCATTTACACAATTATGCTGGTTCAGATGCTTTTGCAACCGATCTACCTTGGTAACTAAGTAAGCTATAATATTTTTAACGTAGGCAGCCTTCACCTTTTTTGATTCAGGCTTGGCAGAAGCCAAACCTTTTCATTAGGGGATGCCTTTACGGAATTAACAACGCAATCGTATTTGTAAAGCTTGTCCAAAAATTCATTTCTGGGTGTTATCACTATTTTTGTAGTGCTCTAGCTCGGAATTCTTATCAAAGTTGTATTTAGTCGGATCATGTTTGTAGAGTTCTTTTTCCAGATAATCAACATAAATTTGCAAATTATTATTTTCTTTCTGACGGTCTTCTGACATGAGATCATTTGTTTCCTCGATCTCATCTATGAGCCATGCACTATGAGCTTCAGCATCACATTCTAAATCAGCCATAACTACAATAATCAACCAGTTAGACGAAAAAAATAACAATTAATTCAAGGTTCTGCACTGACTAGTTCTTAATTATATTTCCCTTATGATCTAATTTCCCAAAAGAATGTGGAGGAATAGTAAACAAAAGCAGATCAGCAACTTATTTGATGTACCTACGTCTCAGCCAATCATGAATCCACTACATTATACCCACTCACATGGAGACAATATGCAACATCGGTCCTAAATTTAACAAAGGACATGGTTGCATTTTAAGTGACATAACTCTAGTTCCATGTTTAATAATTTAATTTACTCAAAACGGATATAATCTTTGAAGTAACTGTCCTATAAATCAAGGAACCATACTACTAATTACACATTCGCTCTTCTTAGACTACAAAGAAAAACTGACTCCATTAAAATGGAGTTGATGGTACCTACACTATTATAGTGTGGGAGGAGAGTACTATACTTAGTAAGTTTAATTATATAAACTAATTTAACTTACCATACAGAGTACATGTAGATCAATGGAAAGAGCCGCTATCGGATATTTCCAAAAATCACTAAGATCTTAACGCTTATCTTATGAGTATAGCTGACACATCTTTCTATAAAAATTCACCCTACTCGAGAATACACATTACTCGCAGTACCAATTGTGACGCAGTAACTTTAACAATGAAAAACTTTAACTATATAGTCGAAAAGGTTAAATTTTAAATGAGTTCCTAATCTACAATATGAACTTACTCCTTTCAATGTGTTACCAGTTTTCGAAATGAAAACTTCCAAATAATTGGGGGGAAATCATATTTAAACAATATATTAAATATAATCTGGAATAGAATTTAGTGTATGAGTTCTCCAAAACTACATCCCCGAACTTACTCCTTTGATTGTATTACCAGTTTTCGAATTGACAAACTTTCAAATAATTGATGAAAATCTTATTTTAAACACTATAATAAAATGTCTCGCCGTAAATAGATGCTAGCGAGTGTACATACAAGCAAAACGGACTGGGTAATTTGACACATTACCAGTTTTCGCATTTTAAATCTAGTGCCGAACACGGCAAGAAATTATGGAATCAGGCTGAATTAATCATAACAAAATGATATAAAATCACTATTACATTAGCAATTAAAAAAACATCCTCATCAAATTACATCTTTCCGATAACGCCAAACCCCCAATATTCTCATATCATTGATGAAATGAACACAGCTGGAGATATTCAGCATATTTATTCTAAATATTTACAAATATGAATGACTTACCAGTAATTCTATAGTCAAATTTACAAACATAATTTCGTCCTTGTTGTCTTGTCAGTTTGTAGTTTACGAATGGATACCATCAGTCAACATTCAATTAACAACCAAAACTCCAGAGCTGACCAACCAATCACTGACGAAGATTCCCAATCATACATGACAACAAAAACAAAATTTCGACCCAAAGCTCTTCAGCTAAAAAAATCATCAAAAACTCCCGAGCTGACCAACCAATCACTGACGAAGACGCTGGCTATGCAAGCCAATCACACATGACAACGCAAACAAAATTGTGCAAATCATGGAACAAGCCACAACCGCACGAAATACATTTCATCTCACTGCATCGACAATTTAAAGTTATTCTGCCCAAACAACTAATAGTCATTATTTTACAAAAACAACATACACAACTCATGTCACAAGACAACCGAGACCAGTGATTTCGACATGCTAAATCACCCGGTCACATATGCAATACATTCAGCAAAGTCAAATGTTCAATGTGACATGTTGACTTTATGTTTTCTATACCCACATCGCACTCTTTCTACTCTCAAAATTTTAAAATTACTGAAAATTTATACACTGTGAAGTGTAATACTATTAGACGTTTCCGATCGCGCTCAGCTATCATGGATAGCTCAGTGTCCAGCCAGAATTGGCCTGGCTTGAGTTTCTCCAAAGTCACCTTCCAAAGTACGGTTCTATATACTGGCGAGCATGGCCCTGGAGGAATTTATGAGTAAAGATGTACATAAAACGCCCACTACGCATGCACGTGCTCGAGCTTGCCAGGCTTATCCTAGTAAGGTGGTAGGGAGACTGGCTACTTATTATGTATATAAAAATGTAAACTATATATATTAAATCATCAATACGAGGCCGATTCCGTTCATCATTGTAATGGTCATAACCAGGATTAGTTGAGAATCACGAATCTGTTTACCGAACTAAAATCGGTTGGCTGAGATATCATTAAATATAAATGTCCACATAGTTTGCACACCCGGTACATTTAGACAATATAGTGCATGCTCAAGTATGAAGTAAGGTAACAGTCGTTGTGAACTCATAAAAGAAGTTATGGGTTTGCTTGGCGTCTATCGTGTCCCTGATGTCAGGTCCCATTCACGCCATATCTAGTCTGGTTTTATTTCAGTCTATTATTGGTAACTTCCCCAGCTTTTACACTGGTACCCATTTATAATCCTGGATTGGGAGAGGCAAGGAGCGAATGAGATTGCCCATGTTTCCAATGATGGTGAGATAGTACACAGATCAGGCGTGAACCAGGTTCTCCAGATAAGTAGTCCTGAGTGCTAGCGACTATATCAAGCCACCGCCTCCTAACGTCATAGATACGTGCTTCATGCCTGATATCCACCTAGTGTGTTAGTACTCTCATTAGCGGAAATTGGCCTAAGCGGGCCCTGCTTGGCCAGTGATGAGTATATAAGGACATTATCAGCTACTGTTCCTCAGTTGGGATGGGTAGGTAGTCCAATGTGGTAGTCATGCCACTAAAGCTATATTCAACGTACATGCTAGAACGTGACTCGTAGTAGGCCTAAAACATCTGATGCCCACCCGTTATAATGGTGCAGACGCAGTTTTTAAAAAGACCCTTGTATAATGGTCTATAGGCGAAAAAGTAATAGGATTTATGCCAAACCAAACTGGCTCTCACCAATCACACACCAGAACGTACGAGTGACAGAACTGCAAACCGGATGTGTCGGTTCCAGTCGGCAATCTTGTACACGCCTGAAGTAGTTGTTCAATGAGTCAGACCTGATACGGTGGGGGTGGTGGGGGCGGGGGCTCGAGCACATACGCCAGGAAGATGACCTGTGTTTCAATGTTAAGTAGGAATAAGCCATTAGCGGCCTAAACATCTGTGTGTCGGGACCTAAAACCTAAATGTATAGTCTAGCTCCACAAGAAGGCCCGACGATTTCAGATCTGTTGAAATCACCTAGCCGTGTCTAATAACAGGTAACACAGTACACATCCCAAACATATAGTTAGCACACACATACTATTCACCCCCTCTATTTCCTTGTTGGGTTAGGACGATCAGTCAGCTGATTCTCCTCCTCTGCCTTTGGCTTAGTGTTGTTCCTGAGACGGAGGCCCGCATGAGGCTTTTACCCTCACTGAGGAGAAAGCTTCTCGTTACAGAGAATGTTATCCCCTAGTATTTTTGTCCGAGGCAGGCACGAGGCACATTGTCCTGTAGCAAGAAATATCAGACCGACGAGGTTCTTTTATACCTACCAAGTCCGTAACCTTCATATCTAAATCTCGCAGTGAAATGGCGCAGTGGCCGTTCTTCTTTAGGACAACATTCCCTTATATATATTCATATATATATATATATATATATATATATATATATATATATATATATATATATATATATATATATATATATATATATATATATATATATATATATATATATATATATATATATATATTTATAAACGAACAAGTTTTGGGCTTGATCATCACATCAGTGCTGAAAGACCACTTCAACCTACTCGCTGAGCTATAATAGATTATTTAAAAAGGTAGTGACAAATTATTTGGTTATGCAGCGCCATATGGGCCAAACAAACAGCTGGGACGAAATGGTGGTCTTTAATTCTTGTGGGATAGCTCGCCGGGCCCCACTGGAATGTGAACATTCCACCGGTTCTAGAGGCTGGTCTCTCTATCCCCCGGAAGCAATCAATCTTTCACCCACATCCCGGAGTCTCGCTAAACAGTAACATCCTCGCACCGGCGTGTACCACGGGTACGGGTTGGACAATGAAGACGTAGAGGTGCGATGGTGCGGAGCCAGACTTACAGTTCACACTATAATTAAAAGAATGAACGAGCAGTTTTTCTCTAGTAAACATCTCATTGAATATTTTGAAACTAACATAGGCAGCAACAGCACCTAGTCAAATTAGTCTCAAAATATTCAAAAACTTACCTGTATCGTTTATTGGAAATTGATGGTCAATGAGTTCAGGGATCGATCAATCCCAACACGAGCGATGTGTGGGTGGAGCTTAGATAGAGATAGTAGGGCATAGCTAAAACTGGAAATGTCCATTGGCAGAGCATGTGTAGAGCGGATCGCTTAGCTCCGGGTACAAAACGGCCTAGGCTGAGATGCTCCAATCACATCCACAGCCTGTGATCCTGTGGACCAGTGCGCATAGCCATTAAAAGAGAGCTAGAAATAACAGTCCGCAAGAATACGCATCGCGGATACACGCCATTAAGAGATTAGTCTAACTACGCTGCATAGACAGTGCGGAGATTTGCATCTTTCATGTACATAATCACCTGTCTTTCTAAAAATAGTAATACAAGTCCCTTTTCACTGACACTGGTGTGAATCGTAACCAGGGGTCGTTGAGAAATACGAGACTATTTACAGAATTATAATCGGACAAGGAATAGCTGAGATATCAGTAAAGTAAGATCTGGTAATATAAATCGTCTAAGTTAGTGTAGACTAGGTTCACACATGTGCCAGTAGGATGAAGGGTGAAGGTCGCTGTGACCTCACAGCCACGTGCTTTCAGCCTGCTATTCCTCCCGCGTAGTAGTATGCTGATTGGTACAATCTGTGGTGTTGGTTTTTGATTGGTCACCAGAAAGTATATAAGGAGCCCTGTCACCTATTTTTCCTGAGTAACAGGCATGAGTCTAGACCCTAGCATTGGGAACTAGCATATAAACGCCTTAAATATTACAACACACACTATTTTTCCTGAGTCGGGGCGAGGGGGTAGTCAGACGTGGTAACAATATCCGAGCTTACTACGCAGAGCAATCATTCTGACAATCTACACCAGCATAATCTCCGAAAGTTCCTGTATCCGCGATAGGGTGCTGGGGCTAGGGGTAGGGGTGGAGGTGGGGGGGGGGGTGTTGGTGTCAGCCTTATAACATGTTGCTGCCACAATTTTTGTTCAGTGGTAATTAGACTAACAAAACTATACGGTTGTCTAAGCCATCCCATAGGGAACATTGGTGCACCCAAGTTAATGGTACGGCGTTCCCAGTGAAACGACCGCAGGGACCTTCTTAAGTGGAGCCAATAACAACCAAGACATCACATGTAACGATTAGTCCATGCCTATATCTCGCCAAACTTCCCCACGGCATGCCAAAAAGTGGTGATTTGAAACCTGCACGTATCAAGTGCCACCTTTCAGTGTTTAGAACTACTGTGTTTACTGCGAACATTGCTTTCGTCGCTACTCCTGAGGTAGCGACGCCGATTATCTTGTGCCGTTACTACCTATAGACTTAGCCTCTTCATCTTCTGAGGTTTCTTTACTTCTCCACCAGGATATTCCGCCATGCTTCATTCACTACAGCACATTCTACTTTGATATAGACTGTTTCTTAATGCTTTAGTTTGCGCCAATGACTAAGAGGCGCCAACTGCATCTGCACTTCTTCTGAATCGTCTCTGCGCTGATGACTAACATACACCAACTGCCTCTGCACACCATCCTGGACATTCTCTGCGTTGGTGACTAACAGGCGCCAACTCTTGTGCTTTTTCTAGCTCGTGCGCTGATGACTAATAGGTGCCTTTTTATTGTAACATAATTATCTTATTTTCTTAGCGCTGATTATAAGTAGGCGCATATACGTCTGCTGGTCCGTATTATTCCGTGTAGAATTGTACTACGTCGAGCGCTGTTCTTAAAACTCATTCTTTAATTATTAGTTAAGTTAAGCTACTTGTTAAACATACAAACTGCGCACTCACTTATTTTTACATTATACTGTTTCAATAACCGCACCACCTACTTTTCAAATATGGCAACACTTTCTCACTAGAGACGTCTCTCGTGCCTGCGCCAATAGACACAAGATAGGGCGCCTAATCCTAACTTGATATTAGCTCAGATATTTCAATAGGATATTAGTAGTTAAGGACGACTGCTCACACGAGAGAGGACTGTTTATTGTAAAGTCCCTTTCCCAGCTCTGCGCCAAGTTACATAGCATGCCATGTTTCCATAATTGGCCACTAAACTAACGGCCTTCTAAATCACTTTCTGAGCAGCCGTCTCTTTCTGTGCCTCTCAGGCCTTCTAAGCAAATAATTGTTTGGTAACTCCCTCTGCCAGTTTGGTTAGAACTGACCCGAGCAATCGCAGAGGTTTCTCGACAGTTAGAATCGAAACGGCGATGACTCACACACTCCCCCCAGTACCTTTCCAGGTACCTATTAGGATATACTATAAGGCAAAGTAGGAATTCACTGCACATACATTAATTATAGTAGCTACGGGATAGCAGTGAAGCTCAGTGCAATTACGTCACCCTAGATCAGTGTAAACGTTAGCTCCAGGGAACGAGTCTTATACGGATCATTCTCGACACTTTGGCGACGGCTAAAGACGTTGATTGCAGACTAACTCTATAGTGAATGGAAGGGCCTAGTGGGCCCTCCACGCCTTCAGCCCGGCCGTAACTGGATACGGTGCCTATTAAATGCTTCTGTGTTGTTATCTTGTCCTTGTCTTGTTACGTGTGGTTGTGCTGACACGTGGTTAGAAGTAGTTCATCGGCTTCGGACTCATCGCCCCGGCAACGTGTATGTGCAATCGGACCGAGGTAGTTGTTCAATGAGTCAGACCCGAGATGGGGGCTCGAGCACATATGCCAGGAAGACGAACCTTGTTAAAGCAAAGTAGGCATATGTCCTTTGAGGCCTAAAAACTGTATGTCTGGACTCAATAACTAAATGTTAGTCTAACTCCACAAGAAGGATCGTCAAAATAGCACGACACCGACTAAACCAGTAACAATATAAGAGACGACTGCGCCAGCTTTTGTTGAAACCTGCACACCGCCTCCACGTAAACTAGCGTGCATCTCATTAGATAAATAACAAGACACATATGATTCAGCAAATTTAGCCTTGGTCAAAACTGGGAGAATGGTATTAACCAATTCTTCTTCTCGGCTTCAGAGTGGTAGGCATTTTCCTGTGACGGAGGCCTGTGCGAGACACTTTCATCTCGCAAAATCAATTTATTGGCCCACTTGAGGCATTAGTTTATATGAAACTAGTTAGGCGCTCTAGGACTTATCCCTTGGAGGGGTACCTATACGTATATATATATATATATATATATATATATATATATATATATATATATATATATATATATATATATATATATATATATATATATATATATATATATATATATATATGTATATATATATATATATATATGGATAGGTTAGATATCTTTGGCGAGATACAATAGAGACGGCACCAATGTGCCAATACCTTTTTCAGGAAGCCAGCCCCCCCCCCCCCCCCCCCCCCCCCCGATGCGATGTGCTATGATTATTATAATATAAACATCAAATATGTATCGACACACCGGTTACACGAATAGCTGGGATGACACAGTGGTGTTCGCCGTTGGCGGGAATGCTCACTCGGCCCACTGGAATGTAATCATTCCACCGGCCCTTGAGGTCGGTCTTTGTTGTCACCAGTTGCCTGCAGTATCCATTCCGCATCTCCGAGTCCAGCTAACCAGTGTCGTCGGGTTGGCGCACACTGCGGGTACAATCGGCGTCGGAGGAACAACCAGTGGAGCAGCTCGTCGTGCCAGAGCTACACATGTCCCTCATGAGTCGGATGCCTGAGAGTAATACCATATCATTCATTAAAGACAAAGTTATATTCATGAAGGACAACTAAAACGTTTTCGGATACTGCAGCCTTTTTTTAGATTTTCTGGATTTTTACGGCTTTTCCAAATTTTTGGGACATTTCTGGACCACGCACAAAGGTGTAGAATTCTAGTGTAGGGGCACACTCTTTTAGCTGTTAAAAGTTGGCCCAAATTGGACCAGTAGTTTCCGAGATACCCACAGATCTAGAATTTCATCCGATCCGAATCCGGATTCTTTTTATCCAGATCATTGTCAAAGTCTAGACATTCTCTTTCATTGTGTCCCAAATTTAGCTCAATCAGATAAGTAATTTTGGAGATACAGAGCCGGACGCATGGGCAGACGGACACACATTGTCAAAGTCTAGACATTCTCTTGCACCGGCAAGTTCTTTCATTGTGTCCCAATTTGAGCTCTATCAGATAAGTAATTTTGGAGATACAGAGCCGGACGCATGGACAGACGGACACTCAGGCACACAGACAGACCCGAATACAACATCTTCTTCCGCTTACGGAGCGAGAGTAATAATGGTAAGGGCCATCGACTAATTCGCATATCAACAGTTATCGTTAGCTGACTGATCAAAGGTGCTTGTTGTGAATTAATTAATGTAAAGTGTATTCTCTTCCTCATCAGCGAGGTGCGCGTTATGGTCCATGGGCGATTTATAGATACATTCCTCGGTAGCCATGCAGCTTCCCAGAACCATTAAACACTTGTATAATAAAACGATTTAGTAATTTATAAGAATAATCTCTTACCAGTGTTATCCCATCATCGTCGATGTAATGTTAAGACTTACGACTATTTTCATTTAGTATGCTCAACCAACAGAGTAAACCAACGGAACAGAAAGAAAAAGAATAGATTAGTTGTTTCATTAAAACAAAGATTAACAATACTTTTCACTCGACAAACGATAACATAAATAGGCAATACAATTAATTATATTGTATCAGTTGTAAAGTTATCACAGTTAGCTATTTTGTATTCTTAATTATCTAGTTGAATCTAGGAAATCTCGATTCACATGAGTAAACTTGCTGGCGAATTAGTCTTAGTGATTTTTTGCAATCGATTAAAGTACAAGAACCAATTCGCAGTCGAAAAAATCAAGCGTAAGGCATAAAAGGACAAACTATATAAAATTACCAATTAAGATGCTATTTTGAATACATAGTTCACCTTTGCATTCAAAATAGGATTATAACTGATAAGAATAAGTATGCTCAATTTGAATCCATTTCACATTTGGTCTAACGCAGGGTATTGGATTTATTTATCCCAATGGATTGATTATAACCGTCAATATCAGCTACATAAGCTGCATAAGCTGTATAGTTACCCTGAAATTCTTCTCGTGAATAATAATTAATACCAGCTAGATAAGTTGTATAGCTACCGTGTAATTCTTCGCTTGCGCATTAATTAATATCAGCTGCTTAAGCTGTATAGTTACCTTGAAATTCTTCTCGTGAATATTAATTAATATCAGCTGCATAAGCTGTATAGTTACCTTGAAATTGTTACTAATAAAAATTAACCCTCTTAACCATGTATACCAATTACTTGAGCATTGAATTTTATCTGTCTACAGTAACAATAATTTTTTAGGTAAGTTAACTTGTAAACTTTATGAGATTTTAAGGCTCCATGGTTAATTAGGTCAAATCTACCAAAATTAATAGTTACATACATTCATGATTACAATTATACGTACCATTCTGTTGCGATACCCTAATTTTGTGTTGTTTTTTTATTGTCCAATTCTATTAACTTTCATGATATATACCTGTAGAATTTGTCGAAGTTAAGATACGCAGTACATCTTTGCTGACAATTATTGGATAGTTTCTAGACTAGAAGACGCCGTAAACGCCAGTAGAATCACATAGCGAAGACCAGAAAGATGATATCCCTGCACGACGCAACTGTACGAGATAATATCTAGTGACACCGACATCGATGTGAATCCTCCTGAATCTGAAATACATGCTTACACAGAAGAATAGTTCATATCAAATGTAGAGATAATGGGTTCCATTCAGAATTATATTATTGACGCTCAGTGGAGATCAGGGGGAATAAGTTTACTATTGAAATCCATCTTCCAAACTCTCTACTGTTGAATTATGACAATCTTAAATTGAAGGTTTAATAGTGTAACATTTTGTTCAGTTCTCCTAAATAACCAAACAGCTCAACATTGTACATACTGTCTGACACTGAATCTGTAGATTAATACGAAGTTCTGATGGTGGATACAGTATTAACGGGATCAATCCATAAATGGTAAGGATAATTAAAGTATACCGTTTGTCTGAAGTCTATCAGAGAAAGGAGTTACTTCCCTTGTAATGATTATTTGCTATCGGAAGAGTTACTTCCCATATACTGTTCATTTAAGATATTGGCGAAATCTGTCGTTGATTTTTGAAATCATATCAATGAGGCGTACCCTTTGATTATTTTCAAAATGTTCTTGGCAAGTGAGACAACATAGTTCATTCTACTCACACACAGGTTGAGAGTACAAGTCCGCGGCACAAACGGTAACGACACCACGAGACAGTCACATTGCAAACGTTGTGGATATTTCACTGGTTAAGGCGCGACCTTGACCCATCTTGAAGCACTACATAGCCTGTTCTTATTATTTCATACATAATAACATAATAAAGAAAACAACGCGAAAATCGCTGGCCTCCAGAAGCTGTCAGATCTTCCTTCCCCAATACACCGTGGTTACACGGTCAACGCCCAGCGCACGAAGAAAGAACTTCACTCTCTCTCGCAAATCGCTTTTCCAAGCGGCAGGGTGAGGCTCTACACGCGTGGGACACTTAAATATATTATTCTCAATATTATATTCCTTTTAAAACTAGATTGCAGTGCTCTGACATTATGACATTATTATATATTCTACTTAATATATAATTATCACCAACCAACGATGGCCTATATTATATTTTTAAAGACATCAAACATGTATACTGCATATTGACAAAACTCAGTCTATTCCAAGCGGGAAAAACACGTTGGAAAGACGTTGAATCAACGTCAGGTTCTGACATTGGGCTGACGTTGAAAGTTGGTTGAATTTGCAAATTGAATCAATGTCACTCTCTGACGTTGTTTCCACGTCACAATCCTGGCGTTGCTTCAACGCTGAAATTTGGTTGAATTTGCAAATTGAAACAAGGTCGCTTTCTAACGTTGTTTCCACGTCACATCCTGACGTTGTTTCAACGTTGAAACTTGGTTGAATTTGCAAATTGAATCAACGTCACTTTCTGCCGTCGTTTTCACGTCACAATCCTGACGTTGCTTCAACGTTGAAATTTGGTTGAACCTGTTAACACTTGAAATGCCAGTAACCAGGCTTGAAAGCAATCAAGTAAGAACGCTATCAAATACGTTAAAAGTATTTGAGTAGGCCAGCAACAGCTTCCAGTAAAATTAATTTCAAAATAATGAACAGGAATCCTCTATGATTGCTTTGAAATAACAAAATTAAAATTTATTATATGAATAACTATGTTTCTAACCCTCTAGACTTCTGAGGAAATAGATGTCAGACTCAGACTTGGGATTTCAGTGTCAGATTAGTCTAGTATAATCTGCTTGGTGAATCGCTACGAAAGCAATACTGAACGCGAGACAGGATGGATGACTGTCGCTTTCTTTTCAGATACGATAAATGGCTGATATCATTTTGGTTAGACTGTCTAGGATAAGATGGTTAGCTTATGACAGAGGTAACATGTCAGGAGTCCCATACGTTATCTATGCAATTAAAATACTAAAACTTAGAAAATCCACGAGGACTGCCGTAAAGAATTTGAACAATCAAATTTCTGTATACAAGCTCGGAAGCCTACCACCATATGGCGCTTTCAGCCAAGTAAGTTGAAATCCACCACGTGATAAATGAGGAGATACGTTTTAATGCAACAGTTGATGATAGATAGACAGACAATGGTTGGATGAAGGACAAACAGATGGACGATGGGTGGACGACTGGCAGACGATGGACGGTCGCCATGCCATAAGCTCGATAAACTAGCAATTTTAGCGTGATAATGACATCATGACATGACACAATTTGGGTTATTTCAGAAACTACTATGCTGATGAGATGATTGGTAATCAACTATGGATCTTACAATCCTACAGAGTCTAATAGAGCATAATTATCATCATTGTAGATGAATACAACTGTAGTTGACTGGAGAAAAGAACAGATAATTGTATATCTCTTAGGTGTCCACAGATTTAACCCTAGCGAATAATGAATATTTACTGGGTGGGAAGACTGCCAAGCATCGTCCTCTGTGGGTAGGACTAGTCTCACCGCACCTAGAAACAATCTTAATTATTACAGTACAGCTCGGAAAATGTGTGTCTCAGTTGTAAAATTACAGTACCTTCGTATGGAGATTGTGAAACAGTTATCCTGAGTATCCATGTTTCTGTCGTGTTGGCGAAGGTTGTAGATACGCGTAGCTTGTTCTCTGTGGATGAGTCATGCGCTGGTGTGCTGTATCAAAGTTTTATTGTAGTAGTGGGGCGGGGCCCGAGGGTGGGGGTGTACTGCGGTGATTGCGGCGACGACTTTATCGGACATAGGATGCATTCACTCTGTAATGGCCGAGCCTCAAAAAGGTGGGACAGAGGTACTTAGAACGATGATGACCAAGACCGGGTATGTCATAACTTGAATCAGACCATTGTCGATGATGTCACTTCAAAGGGATGGGGTGTACCTTGCGGTGTGTGGTGGTGATGTTCATGATGTTGTTCTCCTACCGCATATGTAGTTTCTGCGTGCTTGCAGAAAGAGTGCACATGGGGCAGAAAATGCTGGTTATGTCCTTGTATGTAGTGATGTTTGTAGGGGAGTCCGGAGTTGTATGTGATGTTGGTTGTGCAGTGCGATGGTCGATATCCAGTTCTCCATGTGGAATCTGCCGAGTCTGTTGATTGCGGATGTTTTGTGTGCGGAGAGCACATGGCTCCCCGTATTCATGTGGTGGGGACTGTTGCGGATTCCATGTCCTTTGCAACAGAAAAGGATAGGTGCATGCTGGTTTAATCTGTTGGTGACGTACATAGGTGTTGGTAGGTACATGTTGCGGATGTGGTTGGGTGTAGATTGGCTCGGTTATACCTCCTATAACCGCATGTGTAGGTTTATTATTCATGCAATTTAAAATTGACATATCCAGCCCTGAAGGCATATGTGTTTCTGTTGCTCCTGTAGTTCTGTATCTCTGCTGTGGTGTTCTGGCTGTTCATGGGGCAGGGGAGGTGGCGAGACGGCTTTGGTAAAGGGTGCCTCTTGGAGGGGGATGGACATCTCCCATTACACGACGGTTGGTACTCTGTCAAAGCTTTTAAGTACCTGTGACCGAGGTGCAGGATGCCCTTCCTCCTGCAACAGCAGTTTCTCTCATATCTGATAATGGACCGTCAACAGACGGCGGGTGGAGTGTGAGAGGTTTGGGACATGGGGTGTCTGAGCTCGGTGTGGAAATAAGCGATGCAAATTGGAGTTCTGATGGTGTCACGGGTGCGACTTGGGCGGGGGTGGTCTTGCTGTTTTATGGCTTAGAACGGGGATGCTCCGAGCTGTACGGTTTTCCTGTTCTCTGTAACAGGCGAAGGCCGCATCATGTCTCTCCACCTCCATGCTATTTATTACATGTTCCACCCCGCAAGAGGCATGGCTTGGGGCAGACTCAGCCCCCACTTGTGGTAACTCTATAATTGGGGTAATAGCGTGAAGTGGGTGGCAATGGAAAGAGGTCGGCGGAACAACTTTCCATCCTTCCCCTTAGACAGCACACATGAGAACGTCTTCAGACACGACTTCCCAGACCTGGTAGACCCGCTTTGAGGAGGGAGACGACGAGTACATAGCTTGTCATCGTCCTCGCCGTTAGCTGCATGTTCACCCAACTACTGGCTTGGCAGGAGATGGGTTGAACTGGCACCACGGTGCTTTGTGCTAACGTCTGGAATACCTTTTTCCATAGATACATCGGTCTGGGTACCAGTGTTATGCGTATCGCCCAGTCCGAGCTCTGGCACTGGGTCGTCGCTAATACAAGGTTTAAGTCGATCGAAGTTGATGACAGATCAAGCCATCCGAGGCGCAGATATGGTAGGTCACGTCCGATTTCTTACCTACTTCCACATAGGGGTCTTTCCACTGGTAACTCAATTTACTCGGTACGTTTGCAGAACGTCGCGCATCATGATACAATTTTCCCCTCCTCATATGGGTCTCCATGTACACGACGGTCATGCCAGGTTTTCTGACGCTGTTGCACAGTGGAGATAGGTGCTCTCACTAGCTCACGGGCCCGTTGTATCATTTGCTGCATGAGCTCTACGTAGAGAGAGGGTGCATTTTCCTCTCCTGGAATTCTGGGCATGGCCAGATCCAATGGGAAGGCTAATTCATGGCCTAACATTAACCGAGCAGGGGTATAACACATGCTGGAATGCGTTGAAGTGTGGTATGCCATAAGCACGTATGGGAGCCGCAGATCCCAATCACGACAATCAAGGTATGTTTCCTTAGTCAACATCACCGCGAGAGTTATGTTGAAACTATTTACCATCCTGTCTCCACGCGGATGATATGGTTTTGTTCTTGTTTTGACCGTTTGAAACATTCTGCAGAGCTCGGAGATCGGCCAGCTCTCAAAAGTACTACCTTGGACGGAATGTAAATCATAGGGAATTCCAAAGCAGCAGAACACATTACTGAACAGAACCTCTGCCACTGTAGATGCCTCTTGGTTCGGTAAAGCGAATGCTTCTACCCACTTCCTAAAATAGTATTGCAATACGAGGATGTACTTGTTTCCTGCATCCATCGTATGCAAGGGTCTGAGCACATTAATAGCCACTCGCTCCCAAGGCCCACCTACAATTTTAATTTGTAATGGTGCGGTGTGGTGCTGGCCAACAGCACGCCTTTGACATGGGACAGATTTGGCGACCCACGCCTTGACACTATTGTGTATGCCGATCCAGTGGAATCTCTGTTTGATTTGCTCTCCTGTTCTCTCCATGGGTAAATGGCCAGCGCTGGCATGCAACTGTTGAAGTATGATGACTTTGTAATGCTCAGTAATTAGTATCCATTTATTCATGTAGCGAATGCCATTGTACATATGGCACTCACCAAACCCCTTAGCCATTGCGGATAGAGGGCTAACAGATTCCTTTGGAGGACGTTCCTCCTCCTGGATCCACACGTATATTCCTCATGTCTGTGCATCTGCTGTTTGTTCATGAGTGAGCTTCTCCACTTTCCAGTCTGCGCACTGCAGTTCTGGGAATATAGGAGCTGGCTGTGTTGTATGTGTCACGGTGGTAGCCACTTCTTGTTCATCATCTAGCCCGATTCTGCTCAAGGCATCAGCATTTCCATGCAGCTTGCCGGGTCTATGAACAACATTTTGAAGGCCTGCAGGGACACCTGCCACCACGCTACCTGGCCCACTGGATTTTCTTAGGTTTCTGAGCCAGCGTAGTGAAACATGATCTGTACGTAGAGTAACTGGGCGTCCGTACAGAAAGTGTTTATAGTACTTAACAAAGTGCACCACAGCTAATAACTCTCGCTTCGTGGTTGCGTAACGTTTCTCTGATTTATTCAGAGTACATGAACCATAATGCAGTACCTGCTTAGTTCCATCTTCTGTGACCTGAGATAGAACAGCACCTATATAATAAGCATATGCGTCAGTGTCTAATATGAAATCGAGGTTAGGGTTAGGATGAACAAGAATAGGTGCGGTTGACGCCCCAAAGGAAACCTTACACTCACTCGTCCACTCAAATGGTCGATCCTTTTCAGTGATCTGGGACATGGGGGGGGGTGGTGGAGGAGCCAATTTCGCTGAAATGATGGATGTACCAGCGATAGTACTGGAAGAGCCCGAGGAAACTTTGGGTATTTGCTACGGAAGTTGGCGTCTGCCAGTCCGCCACTGCTTGTGTTTTTGATGATTGTGTGGTTAGTCCATCTGTGGAAATTACATGTCTCAGGAACTCCACACTTTGTCTGAAGAAATGGCACTTCTTGGGTTTGAGCTTGAGGTTGGCGGTATGGAACCGCATCAGAACTGTGTCCAAGTTGGACAAAATCTGCTCAAATTAAGAGCCAAAACGATCATCGTCGATGTAGCAGAGGTAGATCTCCCATTGCAGTGTAGTTAATACCTACTCAATGAGTTGCTCGAATGTTACAGGAGCGTTGCACAAGCCATAAGACATCTTGCAAAATTGGAAAAGAACATCTCTGCAGATGAATGCGGTCTTCTTCCGATCAGCCTCATCCATGGCTACCTGCCAGTATCCGCTTGCCAGGTCAAGTGTACAGAACCATTTGGATTCGGACAACGAATCTAATGCCTGATCTATTCATGGTAACGGATACACATCTTTGACACTTAGATCATTAAGGCGGTGGTACTCAATGCAAAACTGGAAAGATCCGTCTTTCTTGCCTGAGTACTGATGGGACCGGCCCAGGGGGATGCTGAAGGCTCTATTAAACCTGTCTGCAACATGTCGTTCATCTGTTGGTATGCTTTTGCCTCTTTATGTATGGGAAGACGACGTGCCAGTTGTTGTACAGGTCGGTTGTTCCCGGAGCCAATGTAGTGATTTACGAGGTGAGTTTCTCCCAGGTCCAGATCTCATGCAGAAAAACTCTCCTGCTATTTAAACAGGATCTGTCGTACATCACGTTTGTGAGATTGCGTTAGTCCAACTGTGGCACACAAGCAAGTATGTTCTCTGAATCCTGTCATCAGAAGCTGTTGTTGTTGTAGGTGTATTGGAAGCTGTCTCCAGAGAAATCACGTCCACCAAATGGTCACAGCGAACGCATGGGAAAGCATTATGGGATCGGCTGTTCCATTGAATACCCAGAACGGTATCTGATTCTTGTTGGTGCTGCCCACTATCATCCGTGGACTCACGCATTGGGAGGCAATCATGTATTCAGGGTCGGGTTCCAGCATTGCTATATGTGTGTTGTCTCTTAACTGTGGTGCAGTGGCCTATAGAATTTCCTCCAGTCCTGGCTCAACTGTTGCTGTAGAAACTAAAATCACTGCACAAGTGTCGCACAGTGATGACTCTGGTCCAAGGGGTATGTGATGGCCGTGTATGTCTAATTCCTCTTGTCAGCAGTGAATGACAGCTTCACTGGCACTGAGATAAGCCAATAGGGCATCGTGTTGGATAAAGGCGATGACAACTCACTGAATGAATTGCATCTCCTCTATCTGTATCATGATGTTTACAGTACCAGCCACCGGAACGTCGGCTCTGGTGGCTCTTTGCAAAAATAATTTGATGTCCTAGGGCGTGGTCTCCGATGAGGCAGGGTTCTTTCATAGAGACGCTTGTTAAAAATGGTGATGGACGCTCCAGTGTCTACTGGAGCACTGGTAGAAATTCGACCAAACAAGCAAGCACACCTATAGATGACGGTGCGGTGGGCTTGCGGGAGAGTCTCTAAGATTGATGTGTGTGGAGTCTCCTTTGCTGTGGTGGGGTCTTGTATGTAGACGGCTTGCTTCTCTATTGCTTCCATGCGTGTGGTGGGTGGCTGAGTGAGGAAGGCTTTGGCGACGACACTGTAGTAGCAGTGGTGCTATTTCTGATGCTGGTTGGGTGCACTGCAAGTTGGTGTAGACAGCAGTTTGGATGGGACTGGAACGGTGCAGACATTTTGCCACCTGAGCAAGCCATTTAGGGCAGCAAATCATGTGATGTTTGTGTGAAGCGCAAAAGAAACAGCATCGCTTGGTCGACATTTTGTTGTGGTCTCCTTTGCAGATCCATGATGCAGATGCTGTGCT
Source organism: Chaetoderma sp. LZ-2023a (assembly GCA_034401795.1). NCBI lineage: Eukaryota > Metazoa > Mollusca > Caudofoveata > Chaetodermatida > Chaetodermatidae > Chaetoderma > Chaetoderma sp. LZ-2023a. Next base: position 33,759,926 of record CM067371.1, on the reverse strand, counting down.
CCATCCGTATCACTACTGCTGCTGCTGGGTGTGGGAGATGATGATGATGCTAGGTGTGTATTGCATACCACAAGAGGGCACAGTGCGTTAAGTGCCTCGGCAGTGGTTCGTGGTGCTTGAATAAATGTTGTTTCAGTGGATGGGCTACAACCAACAACTGGCATTTTACATAGGAAAGAGGGCTTAGTAGATACGGTTATTGTGGGGTCACAACTTTTCACTGAGGGGGGTGGGTGGTGGGGGCTAATGCCAGAGCTGCGGATATGTGCGCTTTGTGTGAAGCCGGTTTTCATGTAATGTCTTGCTTTGTTGAGGTAGCATTTGCGTCTGTCATTGGTGTGTTCACCTGACATTGTTGTTGATGGACCGAAGTTGAACCGGGTTGCAGGAGTGGGCACTGAAGTGACTCTCTAATCAGTGCCCACTCTAGCTTAACGGTTGCGTAGGCTGCGGTGTTCGATGATCAGTTGCCGGTGTAGTAGAAAGGGGACAGTATGGACATCGCTCCTTCCAATGGCCTATCTAACCACATCTAAAGCACGTATTGGGTGGCTGGGTGTGTGGTGCCCTTCTGCTTGGTGGAGGTCGTGTAGTCTGATGCGTTGCTACTGCCGTACTGCATTGTTGTGGCCTCCACGATACGATTGGCCATGCCCTCTTCCTCTAGGCGTGTGATTCTGACTGGGGGACTGTTCTTGTTGTGGTGCAATGTTCGTCTCTGTTGTTGTGGCTGTCTGTGTCCTGTCTGTGGCAATCAGAAGCTTGGGCATCATTCAGCTGATTGATAGGGTGTAGTTGGCGGCGATTGTTCTTCTCTTTGTCTCGAGGATGTTCTCTATCCACACTACTGTTGCGGTGAGAGTTTGTAGATTTCCGTGCTCCATAAGGAATAGTTTTTCCTTAAGGGCCGGTTCTCTGCTTAAAGCATCAATGAATGTGTCGAGGTGAAGATGTGTCACTCCCTCATGATTGGTGCTGGTGTACGCTCTTGTGATAAGTCATCTGATGTGGCTAGCTTGTTCTGGGAGCATTTCTTCTGCACGTCTCCTAAGGTTCTTCAGCCGAAGATGTCTTGTCTCTCCCAGGGCCGTGTCCCCCGAGTCTCTCTGACAAGATGTTTTCCAATTCTGTGTATGTTGGTGCGAGGTCTGACCCCATATCTGCCAGTACCTGCAGGGCTTTCCCTGACAGTTTGGTGGCCAGATACTCTCCAATTTGCTGATCCGTCCATTGGTGTGTGTGGCTGATGATCCCGAACTGGCACTTATAGTTCACCTAGTCACCCGCCTCACTAAATTCAGGTGGGAGGATCACTCGGCCGGCGCCATGGTACGGACATATGGGCGCAAATCCAGGTGGTGGTGCGGGAGATAGTGGGGGTGAATGCTGATGTGGATTGGTATCTGTTGGTGCTGGCTCTCGTGTCCTGGTG
>CM067371.1:33733494-33753494 GCA_034401795.1 Chaetoderma sp. LZ-2023a | reverse complement strand
AAATAATGACAGGCAGAATTGTATGTCAAACGTACGTCTTGAAAGTCTCACCGTAAAATTGCTTTATTTAAAACATCTAAACTCATTCTCTGGCCGTCCGCCGGTAGTAATTGCACTATAATATATTCCCTATTCCCGTTTCTATTAATTGTAATTTATTACTCCAAGCATTTTGTCACCGAACAAACACGCTAGAATAACAAAACAACATACAAACTGCGTGGTATTCAAACACAACAGGATCTCGCAAAGACGTATCTGATTGGTTGTTCATGAACTAGACCGTGGGAAAATACATTTACTATGCTGAATTTATCAATGAAAATTTACTAAAACATAGTATTTGCTCACGCCGTTTTGATCACGTGCTAATTTATTAACAACGAGCAGCGTTGAAGTCGTTATTTTTTTTTTCTGTCTTGTTTTAAGAAATTTCTTTAAGGATTAAATCCAGTTTAAGTAACGACACCTAAAAATTATAGTGTTTTAGTTTTTGTAATTCATTTTTCAACTGGCTACATGTCGGAAGTTCGCGGAAATAGCTTTTTACACGCACTGTTCACGTGAAGCATGGCGAGTAACGAGTCTGCACATCGGGTACTCGGTAATTATCAGTAGCTTTGGAATCGGCTATATTCAATGTCGTGTTATATGTAAGTGTATAGGCCTGTTTTCTTGAGTAACAGAATATACAACTCTAACAGAAATAAAAGCGTACAACACTCGCCCCGTTTAAAAACTCGCGGATTTTGTCTGGACTCTGTTTATCAAAGCGAGCGACTGCCAAAATAAAATTTACTGTTTGCTGGTCGCACGCATTAATAGCAAGAACAATCGAGATTGAAAATAGTGCACCCCAATTTCTCAAACTGCTGGTTATAGTTAGCGAGTCGACCAAAACCTTTGACCGATATTCCTGTGAATGATATTACGTCAATAAAAATAGTGACCTAATAAAATCGTGAAACTAAACAGTCGCAATAGCCATGTTTTTCTTCTCTAAATCAGGAAGCCGATTTATTTATTTTACCTATATTTACCGTTGATTGGAGATGGAAGTGAAAAGGAAATGGAAATTTTTTTCTAATTTCGTGGCATGCTTCAAGCCCAGATGACGGTATACCGTGGTACCACGCTATTTTTTCATGGTACCGATACCGTCATGTAAATATCAATACCGCCCAGCCCTAGTCTCTACTGAATAAACAAAACGAGAACTCAGAGACATCAAGATTTATATATATAATGACAAAGTTTTAACCAACTTCAACCAAGATATAGCCAATGAATTTAATGAATATTTTATCAACATTGGACCCAGCCTATCGGAAAAAATTAGGAATACCTCTAATACAAATATAGAAGATTATCTGACAGGCAGCTATCAATCCTCAGTTTTTCTAAATGCTACTAACACAGATGAAATCTCAAAAATCTTAATGCAAATCAACCTGAACAAAAGTGCAGGCATTGATAATTTTAAATGGAACATTTTTAAAAACTGTCTCTCACAAATGTTAATCCCATTGAACCACATTTGTAATCTTTCCCTGGTGCAGGGTATATTCCCATCTCGACTAAAAGTAGCACGGGTGACACCAATATATAAAGCCAAGGACTCTTCTGACTTCACTAATTACCGACCCGTCTTAGTACTTCCACTATTTTCTAAACTTCTAGAAAGACTTTTCTACAATAGACTGATAAATTTCTTAAATAAATATTCTATTCTCTATAAAGCACAATATGGTTTTAGACAAAACCACTCCACAATGCTGGCTCTGATAGATATGTTGGAAAAAATAACAAATTCTCTAAAAAACAAAGAACATATTCTTGGCATATTTCTTGATCTTTCTAAGGCTTTTGACACAATTGATCATAAGATTCTAATAAAAAAATCTTATTATGGAGTGAGAGGAATTGCCCTAAATTGGATAACAAGTTATTTATCAAACAGAGTACAGTGCGTTGAATACAATGGAGCTTGCTCTAGCAATGAAAACCTAGTCTGTGGTGTCCCGCATGGATCAATACTTGGACCTCTCCAGTTTTTAATATATATGAATGATTTACCCAATGTTTGTCAGCACCTTTCATTAATACTGTTTGCAGATGACACCAATGCTTTTTGCCACAACAAGAATATAGAAACACTATATAAAAATGTAAATGAAGAAATGGAAAAAGTAATAAATTGGTTTAAAGTAAATAAATTATCACTGAATGTCGGGAAAACTAATTACATGCTCTTTACAAAATCTAGAAAACTAAAGAAAAATGACTTGCCAAAATTGTACATTGATAATCAGGAAATACAGGAGGCTGAGTTTGCTAAATTCTTAGGTGTCTACCTGGATAAAGATCTAACCTGGGAGAAACATATAGAGATTGTAACATCTAAAGTGGCAAGAAACATTGGGATCATGCGACAACTTAAATCATACTTACTACCTAACATACTAAAAACACTATATTTCACTTTAATACTCCAACAAATTACTTATTGCAACACTATTTGTACTAATACATATAAAATCAGACTGGCAAGAATAAAATCACTTCAAAAGCAAGCCAGTAAACTTTGTGCAACAAACAGGAGAGGCCCAAAATGTTTACAAGACAGAAAATTTATTAAAACTAGAAGATATTGGTAATCTCCAATTATATACAATAATAAAAGATTTTTTCAAAGGTAATCTACCAAATTCACTGTCTTCTCTCTTTAACCTAAACACTGAAATACACTCATACAACACCAGATCTAGACACAACTTTCACACAGAATACAATAGAATGGAAATCTCAAAACAAAAACCATCCATTCAAGCTACACAACTCTGGAATAACACAGACACGAACACACGTACACGGATTATTAGTCAAAATTCCTACAAACAATTTATTAAACAAATGCTCATTACTAAGTACTAAATCGAGTAATTGGACCTCACTCATATATTAGTAACTGTACCTTGATGCGCCCGGACACCACAGCAATTACTAGCAATTCATCATGAAGAACCACCTGTTAACATTATTGATATTACTGCTCTTGCCTTGCCTCTACACTCTGGTTTGACATATTGTCTACATAAAATAAAAAGTACCGGTACTGCTGAATATTCTGGAAGTAGTGAAATTTGTGGGAGAATTTTCTGCATAAGGTAGCAATGTCTTCTATTCCAAATGTGTACAGAAGATTACATACGTCATAACCAAATCAGTTTGTTGCTAGAATCATGTTGGCCATTGTTATCTTTACTGTATCATTAACCATAATCATATTTAATTTAATTTACTTTATTATATTGTATTTTATGTGAATGTCTGGCTCCTGGGTATTACAGACAACACATCCCAAGGAACATAGCTCCTCTTTCTGGGTGTTTTGAAGAGGACTTGAGCGGGGGCTATGGTTGGCTAAGCCAACAGCAACTCGGGTGGCTTTTCTGAATATTCAGCGAGTGTGCAGCTTCTGTGTTAAAACCTGAGTCAAATTGGACCAGCACTCCTCAAGATATACACAGATCCAGAACTTGATCATATCTAAGAGCTTTAAAAAATCCAGCCATGACAAACACACTAAGAAATAGACTCGAACACAGATTCACATAGCCGGTTTACTCTCTTTCCTCTAGGGAAAGAAGGTGATAGACAATAATAATAATAATATTAATAATAATAATAATAATAATAATAATAATAATAATAATAATAATAGTAGAAACAGGATGAACTCCATATTTGACACATATGTCCATACCGTAATATCTATTAGCTTTCTAATGGACTAAATTATAATAATCTTGTCAAAATTCAAATCGTGTCCATTTTTGTTTTATATAACAGGTTTCTGCCCCATATGGAATACACGTAAGGGTGAAAAAACTGGGGTTATTATTCAACTTTAAATCAAAACATTTCCCATTAATACAATTTTACCAACAAATTAACATTATAGGCTAGAATCTATGTTTAGTGTAGATTCTAACTATATAAAAATCTAATTTGTATGAAAAGATTTTATCACGTCCTTTTTAAATTGAAGACAGGAACATAAGCAATTCGTAATTCTCATCAAAATTGTTAAAGTCCGATAGTCAACAAAGATTTTTCTGCTATCTTTAGACGGAAATTATATAACCTTAAAATATATACTCAATTATTCAGAAATATGCCCTCAAAACGTTATAAAATCTATTTTGCAAAGATGTTCGACTTGTTATAGTAGTTTTGTATGATGATACTTAAAACGTGTGTTGAAAATTTGAAAACATTTAGAAATCGCTGAGAGAAGTCGGATAGACTACATGAAAACATCTTATTTAGCCTCGGTTGACGCCAACAGAGGTGTGAGAATCACCTGCCCCACCCCGAGTGTTTGAATTGTAACCGCTGGAGAAGTTATGTCAGGCAGAGACAGGAAATTGGCAATCCATTCGACCTGATGGCCAAGATAAATTAATGGTGTTTGAAAATAAAATAAAATAAAATAAAATAAAAATTATAAATAACTAAATAAACATACTTAAAATTTTAATGAATAGAGGTAAGGAGAGGGCGTCGTCTTGCTAGTTTAGAGTCTGGGTTTTTTAGGTTTGTTGAAATAACATTACAGTTTAAAAATTACTTTTGACAGCTGGTGCGAGTCAATGATCTAGTTAACAGGGAGTACTGCATCATGGAGCTGGAATTCTCCGTCAAGTTTACGATTTTCTATTTACTAAGCATTTTGTTGAACATTTTGAATCTAATTTGACTGGACGCTGTTAGCAACGGCACCCAGTCAAATTAGTTTCAAAATATTCAACCGAATACTTGTATAATTATATTGAAATTGGGATTATGAGAATTCAGAGTTTAAAGTGTAGAAATCGCCCCAGCGGGCTCAAAGCGTGGACTGAGCTTGGCTAGAAATTGACGGAGCATAGCTAGATATGGGCGGGGCATAGCTAGAAGTGAGCGTGGTTTAGCTAAATGGATCCATCTATTACATGGAATGATACGGATGTTATAAAGCTATATTTTTCAATTCCATTCCACTTTATACAATAAGTATTGTTGCTTTTTCGAAGCAATGTTACGGCACGCTTTTTCTCTCTTTGACAGTTTTCAGCAACATTGTTTCCAAGCTGTAAGCCTGCCCTTGATGTTACTTTATCACTTTGATGGCTAAATTTGATCAAGAAAATTATAGTATTTGCTTATTGAATGTTCATTTAGAGGCCGAGACAAGAATGCTAATGGACATTCCTCAAGACTGCTGTATAAGCAGGTTTTGCCCGTATTCATCTTGAAATGGTTAACACTGAGCGCTTCGATGGGATTTCAATGGAGTTAAAGAAGACACGGAGACTTGCAAATCCTGTCAGTGGGCATGGTAACACCAGCAATTTTCAGTCAAAATGTTTTCGAAATATGCTGGTAGTTCACATGGTCGCAAGATCATACCTGTTGAATACCTTGAAATCATTTGACTGAACGTAGTTGCTGCCGTCGGCAACAATGGCACACATAGTTGTCTGCAACAATAGCACCTGTATTTCTGTCGCTGAAACTGGAGCGGTGTCAAAACATGGATACAATCACCGATAATGCTTAAATTGTGAATATAATAATTTGTCTTAGTGCTTTTAAACTACTTGGCAGTTTGAGTTTTTCTTATTTAGCGAGAATGCGTGAGTCTACAAAAGTGATCAGAAGTTGGTGTCTTGATAGGAATCAGCTAATATACGAAATACAGACAAACCTGTCTATAACTGACAGTTGTTTCGGGCAACAAGATGACGGTACTTTGAGGCGCGTGGTCGTAAGACCGCAAGTCATAAAGAATCGGCATTGTGTAACCCAAAACACGCCATTTACTGTGGTAAATGACTTGTATTAAGAGACCTTGCTTTTAGTAATCTGTCTTGGGTATGGGGCCAAATGTGCCCGCCATAGACAGGCTTTTCTGTTCGTCTCAGTGCTAATGGTCCTGTATCGATTGGAATGATACACGCACCTTGTTCCATGTCATAACTGAATACAACAACATCTATGATTGAAGTCATGTGATGTAGCATATTCGAAACCTAATTCGTCTTGAAGCTGGATGCTGTTTAAGGCGGTAAGAGCTACCAGTTCGATAATAGTTTCTGAAAATTCAGACTTCCTTGTGTCATAAATAAATGTGTACGTCATAGGCCTATATCTTGTTGAAAGGGTTATTTAGAAACTAGAAAACGGTCTGTTGAATACCTCAACTCAGACCTAATAACTTTAGCAGCTCGTTTAGACTGCCGTATTATAGCGTGTCGCAGAGCCAAACCATTCATTTAACAAGTACACATATTGATGCAAGGCATCAATGGTAAATAGCGTGCCCGGAGGTTATTATAATTCTGAGAATACACTCAACTGTTTCATGAAAAAATGAAGTTATATAAAGGCATACAATAAACACAAAAGAAGGAATATTTCTTGCAAAAAGATATGGGCAGTATTAGCTATGGGCTAGGAAAAGCAGCTTATATTTTTGGTCAGTCCAACAATCTTTCCATCCATCCTTTTTCTCCAGGCCAAACTCCTTAACAGAGAGAGGAACAGACAAAATTAAGAGCAGCCATTGATGAGAAAATTGCACTACTGCATCAACAGAGTGTAACAGATCAAATTTGGGTCATTAGGTATCAACAACTTGTAAAGATAAAGAAATCAACAGAGCTGGCAACCCAGTCAGTAGAAAATCAGCTCAAGATGCAGTTCAGACCCTGACACCCATTCAAACATATTAAAGAAAACATGTAAAGAATATGTTAAACCTAAATCTTGATACCTTCTTAAACAACCGTGAAGAGCATATTACCCGGAAATATATTGGTGAAATATACACTGCAATGCTAGTGAAATGCACAAAGCAAGTATATTTTTGATGCAATGCAGGACCCCGATCTGTACCGACAGATAACCTTTTCAACAAAGTTAAGTGGCCAGGATAAAACCAATACCGTAAACCTAGTTTTCTCCAATGAAAATGATATAGTAGAACACATTCTAACTGAAAACCCAGTGGGAAACATCGTGATCTGTTTCATTTAGCTATCATATCTATGTCACCTATTAAACGATATCTTTACTGGAAACTGACAAACTATTAAATCAAATATTTTTGCTTGACAATAAGTCCAAAATTGGCCTCAACCGTTGTAATGATGACGATCTTGTTGACCATATGTGCAAATGTTAGGGTATTAGCCTGATAAGTCAGGTTCTACCAGCACACGCGGCTAATAATATGGGATATATAGAAATATTTTCACATTACTATAATACATATTTGGTGGTAGAATTATTACAATATTTCGCACAGCACGAGAACATAATGAGTTCTATATGGCCTTATGTTCGAAAACTGGCTACAAGGCATGTAGAGATATTCTGGTACCGAATATAGTACATTATTGGAATTTGACAATGGTGTGCCACTACTAAATTGCATATGACGAAATTACTGTATAGTAAACATCTTTTAAACCTTTGATACTTTATTAGCGTATTCATATACGTATCTAACCATATGGGTGAACTTCTGGGGTCGAACCTATTGCAAACAGTGTGGTACAGAAAATCGTTGATCTGACAGAATTTGCGCCAATTTTCGGTATTGAATTGTGTACTATGAAATTACGTTCCTGTAGAATCTTTTTAAATTCGGAATACAACTAGCATATTTCCTATAAGTATTTGTGGGTGAAATTCTGGGGGTGAACGTATTGCAATGAAAACCATGAATTATTCTAAGTTTGAGCTTATTTACGTTACGAAATTTTTAAATCTCACTACGTCGTAAGCTTATGCCTATACCTATCTAAACATATGGGTGATATTCTGGACCGAACCCATTATGAGCGATATGTCAGGACATATCGACACCTATCTGAATGTGGTGAATGTGAACCAACCATATTACAATGGGGCCATATGGCGAATATGTAACAACATATTACCATATTACTTGATGGTAGAATCGTGAAAAGCACAGCTATATGTAAAAAATTTGATTACAAACAGATTCTAATACTGAATATAGTGAATTGTTGGCATTTGACAACTGTCCGTGACTACTAAATTGAATATTACGAAATTACTACGTGGTAGAAATCTGAAGATTCATTAGCGTATTCATATCCCTATCTAACCATATGGGTGAAATTATGTAGCCACACCTATTGCAGATGGTGGGGTATTGAAAACCACAGATCTGCCAACATTGGAACAAATGTATGCGATGAAATGGCATACTACGAAAATACTTCACGTTCGAATTATTTTAAATTCCCAATCTAACTAGCATATTCAAACTCCTATCCGTCTATGTGAGCGAAGTTCTGGAACCGACAATATTACGGAAAGTAGGGCACAGAAAATCACGAATACACCATCATTTAAGCTAAATTTTGCGTATTAAAATTACCTTCATCTAGAATTTGTTAGATTCGGAATATAACTAGCTTATTAAATCTCAAGTCTATGTGGGGTAAATTATGGGGATGAACATACTACAGACAATAGGGCACTGAAAACTGTGGTGGTTTATTAATACAATGAACCTTTCCAGTTTAGCCCATCTCTAGCTAAACTCCACCCATACCACTCTCGAGTTGGGATCGATGGATTTCTGAACTACTAGACGATAAATTTTAAGAAAACTACACGGGTAAGCCGTGGAATATTTTGACACTAAATTGACTGGCTCCTGTTGCTGCCTATGGCAGCAGCATCGGCCAATCAAATTATTTTCAAAATATTCAACACCATTTTTATTAAATAACAAAAACATACAATTCGTACAACGTGCCAGATTATTAAGCATTTAAGATGAACTAAATCGAGTCAGTCATGCCGTCATTATTATGACGTTATCCTATGCGTCACTCAATTAATTACGACGTCATATGACGTAATATGATGGATAGACAACCTGAACAGGCCCATTAGCAAGTGGTATTAATTACCCCTCTCTCCGTCAGAGGATGAGTGTATTGTATTCGGGTCTATGTGCGTTCGGGATGGCAACGGTCTACAATCTATGATTGGCCTTGTTAAAATGTGACCTATAAATACGGGTGATCTCTTAATACAAGTGGTCCATATTGTGTGGACCACGCATTAACAAGTGGTATTAGCCCTGTAATGCTCAATTTGGTCATGCCAATTTCAATAGAGGGATCCGTTTCTAGGTATGCCACGCCTAAAAGCACTAGCTCATAGTGAGTTATATACATCCATATATAAAAAATGTTATTACAAATCGAGAACAGACATTCTGATACCGAATATAGTAAATTGTTGTCATTTGACAACTGTCCGTGGCTACTAAATTGAATATTCCGAAATTACTACGTGGTAGAAAACTCAAGATTCATTAGCGTGTTCATATCGCTATCTAACCATATCGGTGAAATTATGTGCCAATCCTATTGCAGACAGCTAATAGTATGGCATTGAAAACCCGCAGATCTGCCAAACTTGAAACGAATTTACGCGATGAAATCGTATACTACGAAATTACTTCACGGTCGAATTTTTTTTAATTCCCAATATAACTATCGTATTCAAATCCCTCTACGTCTATGTGAGCAAAGTTCTGGAGCCGACCATATTACATACAGACAGTAGGGCACCGAAAAGCACGAAAACCCTCGCATTTAAGCCAATTTTTGCCTAATAAAATTATTTCATCTAGAATTTGTTAGATTCGGAATATACCTAGTATATTAAGGCTCAAGTCTATGTAGGTGAAATTATGGGGCTAAACATACTACAGACAATAGGGCACTGAAACTGTGAATCACCGGAGATTTAGCAAATTTTCGGTATGAAATTGTGCACTACGAAATTACTTCATGGTACACATTTTGTTAACCGCAATCCATTAATTCACTAGCGTATTAATATACCTATCTAACTATATGGTTGAAACTCTGTGGCAGAATTTCCTGTAGACATTAACTTAGCACATGCATAGGCCTACACCTTCGGTTGATTTCTGTATTCAACAATCTGCTACAATATTATTGACAGCAGTTTTGACTGGAAATTTGGAACATTGGTGGGCTATCAATACTGCTACATAATTGCATTGACCCTTCATGGATTTATTCCCACGGATGGATTAAAGACAAAAGGATACTACTGATAATCACACATCCATTATTCATTCGTATCCCGCGAGTTCTCTTTCGATACGAGATCGAGAAATGTATCTCGTATGTAGGGGCCTATTGAGTAGCCATTGACGTAGCGATTTCACGATCAAGTGTTGCGTTTACAGTCTGCTACGGGGATAGACTGGGTCCCGGTCTGTCTGGTATCCGAAGTTGAGTCTGTGTAACAGTCTAGTCGTTGTGATAACGTAAGAAGATGACCGGTTATTACATTAGAGGTGTAGTTTCGAAGAAGTCATTCCTTTAATTTTAGATGGATCCATTATTGTTGGCGAACTCTGTCTACTTTTTCGCCCTCTACAATATTATTATGCATGCTTTTCTTTTGAAATTTACCACACACATAGTACGCCTCAAGACTGTCTGTAACAAGTCTGTAATTGTTACCCTATGTCGAATGCAACAAATGTGAATCATACTATCTTACAATACCGGAAAGGTTAAACAGACATGGTACATCATCGTCGTCCGCATAATTTATTAACCCTGTATTACCTAGATTGCGTCAAGAATATGGAACAAAATATTTGGTTATTGAGTGCCTATTTGCAGGCCAATAGACGACTGTTTTGAAGAGTTACTATTGGAATGACGGGCTCAATTATCGAGCCAGTCATTTCAGTGGTGAATTTTCAAAAACGATCTCTTGACCTGCAAATTAACATCCTCAAGATCACTGTAGAGGCCGGTTTTGGCGGCCTCCTCATGAAATGGTTAAAATACAATAAGATAAGATGATAGGCTTACATGGGCAGTAGTTGTCGTTGCAATACTTAATACAGGTCTATGATAGCAACAAGTAGGTGGGTAGGGTGGGGTGGGCTACCAGTCAAAGTACAGCTGGAGGACCAGGACGGACAACTGACCAACATAACAGCAGACGGGTATGCCTGCCAACGGGCCGCGAGGGATATGGACGTGTGTCCATGTCATTCGTGGACCGTCGGTATGTATGTTTGTCTGTCGAAGGTATTTCCCCAAAATACGCTAATGTGGGAAAGGGGTATTAAATACGCATGTACATAACTGGGTACACCGTGCGGGATACATCGCAGAGCTCCTGCGGTGTACTGAGCAGAGTCCCACCAGGCTGTGGTCTAACAGTTAAATAAAACACACGATATGCTGTGCGTAATTTTGCTACCACTTTTCAGCGTGGTCCGGAAGAGCCGGCGAGTTATCCACCAAGAATCACTTTTGACTGAAACACTTCCCACCTTTAGTGAAAACAACTTTCAACCAAATTGTGTTAAAAGATAATTAACCAGATTCTCGGAATGAGTTAGAAACTCATCATGTGTATGTGTGCGGAATGAAATGAGTCATTGGCTCACTATCCCACAGCAGAGAGATGTTTGTGTATGTTTTTAGAAGTTTTCATGTTCTATCTGTCGTTGTAACAAAACTATAAAGGAATTTTCGGTGGAAATTTGGTGTCATTTATAACACCCATTGTCACATGGATAATCTAGATTTGATTTTAAAATATCTAGTAGTTCTTATGCAGCAGGGGATTAAATTAGGCTGATATGGGTTTTTTCCTATTGGTTTCTATAGTGAAGAAATTGCTTTTTGGGAGCACCAAGAGATCGCCAAAGCAATTTAATATAGTACATTTCTATGGTCCGTCTCCCCCAACCCCCATCCTCCTTCTCCCTCCCTGCCGCCCTCTCTCCCGCCCCCCTCTCTCCCCTTCGCTCCCTCTCGCTCTCCTTGGCTCTCTCCCTTCCCTCCGTTCCACCCTGCCTCCATCCCTCCCTCCCTCCATCTCTCTCTCTCTCTCACTCTGTCTCTCCCTCTATCTCGCCAACACTCTCTCTCTCTCGCTCTCTCTCTCTCTCTCTTCCTCCTCCTCCGCCCCCCCCCTCGCTCTCTCCCGCTTCCCCATCTCTTCCTACATCACTCCCCTCTCTCCCTCTCTTTCTCCCTCTATGTCTCTCTGTCCATCCCTCTATCTCCCCAACTCTTTCTCAATTGCTCCACCTCTCTCCCTCGCCCTCTTCCCCTCCCTCATTCTTCCTCCCTCCCCCTCGCTTCCTCTCCCTCTCTCCCCCCTCACACCCACCTTCTCCCCCTCCCTCCATACACCCTCTCCCTCCCCCTTTTCCCCCGCCTCTCTCTCTCTCTCTCTCTCTCCCTCTCTCTCTCTCTCTCTCTCTCTCTCTCTCTCTCTATCGCTCTATCTCACCTCGCTCCATCATTCTCTCCTTCTCTCCCTCCCTCTATACACACTCTCACTCTTCCTCTTCCACCCTTCCCCTCCATTCCCCCCTCCGCTTCCTTCACCGCACCCCCACCCCTCTCCCTACCCCCTCTCCCATCTATCTCTCCCTCCCTTCATCCCCCCTCTCTCTCTACCTCTCGCTCTCTCTCTCTCTCTCTCTCTCTCTCTCTCTCTCTCCCTCGCTCTCTCTCTCTCTCGTCTCTTGTCTCTTCTCGCCAAATGCCTAATCACTTTGTAAAATAAAAAGCGAGCGTGCGTACGTGCGTGTGGATGTGCGTGTGCGCGCGCGCGTGTGTATGTGTGTGCGTGTGTGTGTGAGTGTGTGTGTGGGCGTGCGTGCGTGCATGCGTACGTACGTGCGTGCGTGCGTGCAAGCGTGCGTGCGTGCGTGTGTGTGTGCGTGTATGCGTACATCCTAATAATCGATACGCGTCAAAGTCCCAAACTACCCGTAGCCGTCTGTAACGGATACGGCACGGGCGTCAAAATCCGGTTCAAAAGCCACATTATTACTTAATAAATCTGACTGGCTGGATGTACGTTCTATAGCTCTGTAACCAAATACACCAGGATTCATTTATGCGACACGTTCTACAGTCATATGTCATAACCCTTTAACACTCACCTACCAGATATGATACATTAAAAGCTATAAGCTTTTGCACATCTGGATCAAATTCGGTACTTGATACCGATACGTAATCTGGCATTAGACTCCATCAATATGCAATATGTTGGCGAAAAGTATCCTAGCTGAACAGGACAAGAAGTCACACTTAAATTTCATCGAAAACGTTTAGCCAGGAACAGCACTAATATGTGCAAATTCGAGTTTTAAAAGCTATAAAAATTGTCACTAAAACATTGCCATAGTAACGTCAGGAGGTTTCACTTGTCCGATAGAATGTATTTAATACTGTGCTCTGTGTGGATGTCATGTGCGCTCCTTCTAGTGCAGACCAAGTCACAGATACAAGTAGCGGGAGAAGGACCAGCAAATGCAGGTGTGTAGACTGTAAATAGATCCTTGTTAATCATCATCATCATCATCATCATCATCATCACCACCACCACCACCACCACCACCACCACCACCACCACCACCACCACTGCCACTACGACTACCACCACCACCAACAACACCACCACCATCATCGGCTTAGGTAATTATCATGTTTCCAAGGACCTCTATAATGATCCATATATTTAGCCTGTCATGGTCACATTGTGATATTTTGCCGCTCCGTTATACTATGTCAGCTTTCAATTTCACAAACAGAAACTGCATGTGATGGGGCGGTCCGGAAACTCATCGTTGGTTACAAGAGCTTGGAGCTGTCCAGCCCTGACTACCCAGATCTCTACCCTAACGAAACCACATGTCTGTGGCGAATCACAACGATGGCGGGGTCACGCATCAACTTAACAGCGTTATCTATGAATATAGAGTCCATACCATCTTGTAGGTAAGATATCACTCAATAGTTCACTATACGTACCCAAGGCTCTCGGTGGTGTGGGGTGTTAGCACAGAATATGCGTAGGAAGAGGGTGGCATGGACTGACTCCACCCCGCACAAGAACTAATGGCTCTGGTGGGTTGTGTGTGAAAAGTTTGAGTTCCCCACCCCAACCCCACCTCACTTTTGTGTGGCTAAGCTTTAAATTCCATATTTACTGCACAAGAGCAGCAGATGCCATCTCAGAACATCTAAACTGCGCCCCAGATTTGGTCCCCCTACACATCTGAACACCTTCCAACTGCAGATGTCGATTCCAGCCGCCCAGTGTACCAGAATGGACTAGATTAAGGCGATGTTGGGGCTAGCGCTGACTACTCCACATTTCCAGCAAAGGGAACAATGTTGATACCTTCTCTTCCCATGATAACGCAGGTTACTGGGCCTGTATGGGACCAATACTGAGGCAATGGACCTTTCCGTTTTTAGCTATGCCCCGCCCATCTCTAGCTATTCTCCACCCGCACCTCGCTCGTGTTGGGATCGATCGATATCTGAACACCCTAACTATCAATTTGAAAAAACTACAAAGGTAAGCTGTTGAATATTTTGAAACTAATTTGACTGGGTGCTGTTGTTGCCGAAGGCACTAACCTAAATTATTTTCAAAATATTCAACATCATGTTTATTAAATGGCAACGAATTACAAAGACATACAATTCATACAACGTGTCCGACTATTTGAGATTTGACGACTGTCCATATGTAACCCTTTGTAACGTAATGATTGTGACGTCATCATACACTCGGGAAGCTGATTATGACGTCATACGAGGTCGGATGATGGATAGATACACTGGGAATGTGAATTCAGCACGGTTTTGGTCCAGTACCGGCACAATAACCCGCGTTATCAGGACTCTCTTTATAATCAAGTACAAAATCCGATGTGAAAATTAATGTTTTAAGCATAATTTAACATAATGTTTAATAATTTAAACATAACAACAGCAGCAGCAGCAGCAGCAGCAGCAGCACGCAGCAGCAGTAGCAGCAGCAGCAGTAGCAGCAGCAGCAGTAGCAAGCAGCAGCAGCAGTAGTAGCAGCAGCAGCAGCAGTAGCAAGCAGCAGCAGCAGCAGCAGAAGCAAGCATCAGCAGCAGCAGTAGCAGCAGCAGCAGCAGCTTCTGTTGCTTCTTCTTCTGCTGCTGCTGCTGTTGATGTCACTGTTGTTAACTCCACAACAGCCCCCCACCCCCACCCCACCCACCCACTCCCTACACGCACACACTCACCAGACCACCACCCCTACCACCAGTAGGCATACTCTAGAGTCAGGTACAGACATATGCCTGCGACCATAATTCCTATTGGTTGAACCATTGCCACAGCGCCATGGGTAAAGTACAAACCCGGTCGTTCGCACAACCAATCGCCTGCCAACTTGCAGACTTTTAACTGCCGGTATTTAGTCAAAAAGGGAACCGTCATTTGTTTATGATACACACGCACACGCGCCAGTGTGAGGTAGATCAAAATTAGAGTGCTTTGAGGGTTTAGCCGCTCGGGAAGCTGGCTACGGTTAGCCGCGCAGCGTGATCGACATCCTTGTGAGCGTTTTTCGACAATTGCTGCCAAGCTTTTCTTCTGGATACTGACGTAAATTTCTCCTTTCCATACTTTTTTAGATCATCATCATCATCATCATCATTATAGTCACGGTTATTATGTGGTCAGCTGCTGCTGTTTCTTCCTTTGTTGCAAGGTTTTGTTGATGATGTTGTTGTTGTTGCTGTTGTTGATGTTGTTGATGTTGTTGATGTTGTTGTTGGTGGTGTTGCCGGTGCTGGTGCCGGTGCTGGTGTTTGTGGTGTTTGTGGTGGTGGTGGTGGTGCTGACGGTGCTGGTGGTGGTGGCGGTGTTGGTAGTGATGGTTGAGGTGTGGCTGGGGTGTATGGAGTGGGGTGGGGTGGGGGTGATGTCAACAACAATAACAATAATAACAACAATACCAACAACAACACCAACAACAACATCAGCAATAACGATGACGACAACGACGCCGATAACGACGATGCCGACAACAACAAC
Organism: Chaetoderma sp. LZ-2023a; assembly: GCA_034401795.1. Classification (NCBI taxonomy): domain Eukaryota; kingdom Metazoa; phylum Mollusca; class Caudofoveata; order Chaetodermatida; family Chaetodermatidae; genus Chaetoderma; species Chaetoderma sp. LZ-2023a. The sequence continues at coordinate 33,737,508 of CM067371.1, read as the reverse complement.
AACAACAACAACGGTGGCGGCTGCTGATGTATGCGGCTGTTACTGTATGCTACAATGACGTTGTTGTTGTTGTTGTTGTTGTTGTTGTTGTGTGGCTTTTTCTTTTTCCTTGCACGTCACAGATAGTGTTACAAGTGTTTTAGTTGTTTGCTTTTCTAGTTACCTTCCAGCTTGAATTCATATTCTTTGTCGGTTGACTTAGATTGGGGTATGTGTTTCTTAACAAACTGAAACATACCAATGGATAGTTGAGGATGAGTATTTATTAAAAAAACTTCTAAAGAATAAACAATGCGAACAGTGGCGTAGCAAGGTTGACCAGGCCCCCCCCCCCCTGCAAGAATTATTTTAAGGATTAGCAGAGTGTATGTATGTCAAAATTATGAAATCTATATGGCCTCAGATGGCCTCTTGCAATTCTGAACTCCAGAGATAAGTGTGGAATTATCAATACTCTGTGCGCGTGCACGCGTGTGCGCGCCTGCATGTGTGTGCTTGCCCGCGCGTATGCGCGTGTGTTCATGTGTGTGCGTGCGTGCCACCATACAACTGCAAAATAGGATTAGAGGAGCGGGGCATGACTTTGCTTTTGAAGCATTTCAAAGTCAATCAAGGTGAATCATAGAATTTGAGAAGAGAAAACTAATCTCATTCGAGGTCAAGACAATATGAATTCGAAACTCAATCTGTTCACAGACCAATCCTCAGTTACAGTGTATCTACATTATAACTTCCAGGTATTTTGCCTTCATTTGTGCAAAGGCATCACTTGGCTTTTCCATGTTCAGTTGAGGTGCAGGTTCTGATTCAATGCTCAGTAAACTGAGGCTCTTTGCTGTGACATCGTACTTCTCAAATAGTTTTTTATTAATTTTAGTTTTGAGAATGATCTCTCAACGATGGCACCTGTCACCGGTAAGGGTAGGAATAACATCAAAGCTGTACAAATGTCAGGGAAGACTGAAGACAAAGTATACTGTTTAACAAGTAATAACTGTGCCAGGCCCTTGGTTGTACTCTCTTGTATAATCTGATCCCGTAGTGCAGTTCGGAATCTGATTGGCAAACTCATCACTTAAGTCATCCTGGTAATGATTCCCTAGCTCACAAGTTTTTTGAACAAAACTTCATCTGTTTCAGACATTCAAACACTTGGGTTCAAACAGCTGAATCAATGTACTACCGAACGGAGACTATGGAAGCATCGGTCCATTTGAGATATTACACACTTCAAACATGCATTGAACACATTAACCCTAAAGTTTGCCTCAGGGCCATCTAACCGTTGATCCATGCATAGTTCGTCAAACAACTTCTTCTTTCTCCTAATTCGACACATCCGGAACCTTTCAACAGCTACCCATTGTCTTGCCAACGAAGTAGCAGTGACGCGCGTCTCGTCAAAGCATTATCTGTATGAAGAGAGCTCTTCCTTAGCAGTTTCCAAACGTGTCACTGCAGTCATAACGGCAGCCTGGTTGGACTGCAAACGCATGGACGCTGTGTCAGCTGCTTGGATAATTGTGTCCATCAGAATTACTAGAAACACGGAATCAAACTACTCTAATTTGTTCTTAATGGCCCACGCTTCTTCTCTTTCGTCAGCCTTTTTTACTGTACAAACATATTGTACCGCGTGTCTTCATTATTTGAAGATACTGATGCCTCATGGCAGTCAAATACTGATTCCGACTAGACCATCGAGTAGGGTTTGTCTGTTCATGATTAAATGTGATGTGCCCATCATTTTAGGTAATATATCTCACCGTTTTATGCTGTGGGCAAAGAAAACACACTCACTTCAGTGCAACAAAAAAGTTAGAAATTTCTGGAATATTGTTCACTGCGTCATATAGACCTAAGTTCAAGTTATGTGCAGCACAGTGAAAGTGAATATATATGGCGGGCGAGGGGAGGGGTCCGGCGGTCCTCCCCCGAAAAATTTTGAAATCTAGATGGGCTTCATCCACATCTGCATATAAAACAGAAATAATAGTATAACGTTGTACACTAAGAAATAATAGTGTCACGTTTTACACAAAGAAATATTAGTATAACGTTATTGTAAGAGATTCACAAGGAATCATTACACAAAATCCAACACTAACAATGAGATAATATAAGTATACACATGACTACTGTAGCTCACGGGGTAGCGTCGAGACATTCCGGTGTATGGTGTCGGCTCGCCGCGTCGCATGTACACGACGAGTGATGACGCTGACATAGAGACAGCGTGATGAACTTTTAAACAGGCGGCTCCCGGAGGTACCACGCAGACTCGTAGGTCCGCAGAGGTATCCCCGCAAAGGAGACGCTCGCATACGAGAACACTAACTAACTTAATATTAGTTATTATACCTCTAAGCTGAAACGAAAGAAAGTTATCTTTTATAGTGGCTAAAAGCTATGTGCTTCACGCGGGCATTACTTCTGATGCTTTTTTGGGGTGAGAAGTAGTAGCCTCGCGCGGGTCGTCGTCACTGAATCCTTGCGCGAGGAAACAGGCTCGCGCGGGCCTCCGTCACAGGAAAATGCTGCCACCGCTTAAAGCAGGAGAAGAGTATTGGCCAGAAAGGGCCCACTCTAATATTCAACCAAAATGCTATAAAGGAAAGACCATACCTAGTGAAATTAGGTCTATAATGTTGAGTGCTGTTTTACGTGAAGACGGGACGAGCGATTCCCGAGGGATTCCCACCTCAGCGTCTTATGTAGTTTTAAATATGCTGAATTAGTAGGTGCCGCTTTTATTTATGCGTGCCTTCTTCTATGCCTAACCTAACATTTAGTTTTTTAAAGTCAAGAACTAGTTTAGGCCGCAAATGGCTTGTGCCCTACCAAGCGTTTTAGATACGGCTGTCATTGAGAGAGGATGTCAGTGCAGTGGGCGGGGGGGGGGGGTGGTGGGGGGAGGGGCTGTTGAATAACCACTTTTTATTGCGTGGCCGGCAGATCCGGCGAGTTATCCACCAAAGAACATCGCTGCCTCTACATCTGTAGAATCACATATCCAGGCCGGGAAAGGCCTCACCACAAGAATGTGTTCCGAGTTAGTTCTTGATTCAGTCGTGAGCAATATTGTCGAAAGTTTCCAACAAATGTTCGGGAGTTACACAATTCTTGGGTGGCTGCCGCAATGCTACGGGAAAGATGCTGACCAAGACCGAGGTGATCTGTTTAATAACTGTCTCGGCTGATCGTAGCTGCTTTACAGATCCAACCTGTTCGGCCCCTGGCCGAGGATGCGCTGGAACTCTGGATTCCATCTCCTTTTATACTACTCGTGACGCCATAGGCACAGGCCTCAACCAATCATCTACCGAGCGAATAGCCAATCAGCGCGCAGCTAATAATGGCGCAGACGAATGTTCTAGAACATTCTAGAACTTCTGCGTACACGTGGTTATGACGTCACGGCAATATTTTGAAGAAAATCAAAGGGGGTTTTCGTGGATAACTCAGCCATTTATTAACCGATTTTGAAATGGTTTACAGATTTGGATTGTGACATCTGTCCATATGTGACGTAATTGACTATGGCATTATATATATGAGTTATTGCAATGCCAATATCAATGAAACCATAAAGGTAAGCTTTTGAACAATTCAAAACTAATTTGAACTGGCGCCATTGCTGCGGATGGAAGCAATATCGCCCAGTCAAACAAATCCCGAAAATTCAATAGATTGATAACAAAAAACATACAATTCGTGCACATAACATGGGCTTCATAGTCCATGTCAGAGCCAGCTATATAGGCCTACATCATCCAGTACACATATTGATTGTGGCAGTTCAGCCTACATGGAACGTAATTTACTATGACATTAGATACTTCAGTGACGGATCAGATCTCCCCATTCTCAAAGTGATCACGTTGAAGGCCGAGTGGAAAATATCTTACATGAGTATTTATTCCTAATATGCATGCATTAGTAAGTTAGTAAACTGATACATAATGTTTGATAACAGCTGGTGCTGTAACCAGCAATTGCGCATGGTAACGCTGC
>CM067371.1:33725994-33728494 GCA_034401795.1 Chaetoderma sp. LZ-2023a | reverse complement strand
TATGGGGGGTGTTTTCACAACTGACTGACCATCCGACTTACCGACCAGCCGGCTGGTCGACCGACCGACCGACTAATTGGAAGTCGAAAACTAGGCAGTGTTAATTCACCTTTCCAGAGTATGTACCCATCATATGACGTCATAATCATATGCGCGGTGTGTAGAATGACATCATAATGGATGACGTCATGGATGATGTCGATAAGTACGTCACGAACGCATATTTGAAGACGGTCTATGCCATGTTGTACACATTGTTTGCTTTTACTATTTAAAAAATATTCTGTTGAATATTTTGAAACTAATTTGACTAGGCGCTGTTGCTGCCATAGGCAGAAACAGCACCCAGTCAAATTAGTTACAAAATATTCAACAGTTTCCCTGTATAGTTTTCAGGAAATTGATAGCTAGGGCATTTGGGGATCGATCAATCCCAACAGGGCGAGGTGTGGGTGGAGCTTAGCTAGTGATGGGCGGGGCATAGCTAAAAATGGAAAGGTCCATTGTCCATCAACTTGTTTATCTCTACGAGTTTTCTTAGCCTAGTTTGGCGGTATCGACTAAAGCTGCGTTTACCTGGCACGCGGAATGCAGAAAGCGGGTTGCGGAAACGGAACGCGGAATATACTTCAAATCGCTCTTTACTATTTTGCTTCATCCATTTACCTGTACGCGGTGAGCGGTATGCGGAACACGGAACGGCGGAATGCGGAAAAACCGATCGCTCGGTGTAGCGATTTTTCCGGACGGAAAAGATTCCGTTGCGGAATAGAGCACATGTAACCTAGCAACGAAAGGGTAATCCCAGTAGTTAAATCTGCTGCATCGTCTTAAAATTATAAGAACTAATTTGTCGAAAAAATTAGGAAATCAGTAATATTATAATTACATGTTGTTAGATTAAGCTACGGTATCATTTTGAATCTAATCGCCAGTATCCGCCTTTTTTTATCTAGATCTCTCGCCTCCGTACATACATATTTTGTAATGGTCTCAGTGGAAAGCTAGATAACAAAGTGTAAAAACAATGTGTTGTCGCTTTTGAAAGAAATTTGATAGAAATATAGCAATATCATCAATAAAAATGCAATAAAATAACGCAGTGATACCGCGTGCAGGTAAATGGTACATGCGATATTTTACCCGCATTCCACATACCCGCTTTCCGCATTCCGCACCCCGCGTGCTAGGTAAACGCGGCTTTACAATAAGAATGAACTTGCAGGCATCCAGAAAATTAACAAACGCTTGATACACCGCCCCAAATTAATTAACCTAATGCACATTTAATTAAAGGAGCGAAACTAAGGCCCGATTTATAAGTCGAACTTCTCTTGTGCCGTGCCAGCTAAATTTGCCTGAAAATGACAGAGTCCACTATATAAAGTCGTCATTTGCGCGGCGCAACAGAAAGTTCGACTTATAAAACAGGCCTAATTGATCCTTCCCATCTTATACAACGACAAAACTAATTTATGCTACTGGCAACGATAAAAAGTAATACCTGGATTATTATTAAAATCGCTATAGAATCACATCAGCTGTCTCCTCGAAAGTGGAGACAATTCTACACACGGGGTGATATCAAATTGAGTTATTTGTTCTGTGTGATACGCGGATATTAACCCTTTAACCCGTGAATGTGTTCAAGAAAATTTTAATTTTCTGATAGAAAATGTCGATTTGCATACATTTTAAGAGAAGAGTATTTTTTGAGAATTTATCACTGGAATGACTGGCTCGGTTATCGAGCCAGTCATTCCAGTGGTAAATTCTCAAAAATACTCTTTTCTTGGTCCGCAAATCGACATTTCTAAAGAACACTACAGAAGTCGTTTTTGGCTGATATGAGTGTTAAAGGGTTAAGCCTTGAAACCGCAATGCCAAGCGCCAGCTATCATTTACAATTTAATAGTTATGCTGTTGGATATTTTGAAATTAATTTTACTGGGACCTGTTGTTAGTTTCAGCATATTCAACAGCTGCTTACCTCCATAGTTACATTGAAATTGAGAATCTGTGAATTCAAGGTTCAAAGGGTTAAATGCAGTATTTGTCGGCTTCACGCGCGTTCTAGCTGAGCCCCGTCCATTTCTAGCCGAGCTCCACCAACTTTACGCAGGTTGGAATCGATTTGAAACTTTGGAAGCTAAATTGTCAGAATCTAAATTTTAGTGAAGCTATATAGAGGTAAGCTGTTGAATAGTTAGAAACTAATTTGACTGGAGACTGTTGCTTCCTATATCATTAGTCTTAATCTATTCAAGCGAATGTTTATTAACTTCACCACAAAGATATACAGCGAACCTTTCATTTTTTTAGCTATTCCCTGTCCACACCGCGCTTGCGTTGGAATAGAACGTTCTCTGAACTCCTTACCTATCAATTTCCAGAAAACTATACAGGTAAGCTGTTGCATATTTTAAAATTAATTTGACTGGGTGCCGTTACTTCCTATGACAGCAACAGCGTCCAGTCAAATTAAACATCGTCGTGTCGT
>CM067371.1:33708211-33725494 GCA_034401795.1 Chaetoderma sp. LZ-2023a | reverse complement strand
GCATGACACGTGTGTTCAAATTGAGTTATTTGTTCTGTGTGATACGCGGATATTAACCCTTTAACCCGTGAATGTGTTCAAGAAAATTTTAATTTTCTGATAGAAAATGTCGATTTGCATACATTTTAAGAGAAGAGTATTTTTTGAGAATTTATCACTGGAATGACTGGCTCGGTTATCGAGCCAGTCATTCCAGTGGTAAATTCTCAAAAATACTCTTTTCTTGGTCCGCAAATCGACATTTCTAAAGAACACTACAGAAGTCGTTTTTGGCTGATATGAGTGTTAAAGGGTTAAGCCTTGAAACCGCAATGCCAAGCGCCAGCTATCATTTACAATTTAATAGTTATGCTGTTGGATATTTTGAAATTAATTTGACTGGGAGCTGTTGTTAGTTTCAGCATATTCAACAGCTGCTTACCTCCATAGTTACATTGAAATTGAGAATCTGTGAATTCAAGGTTCAAAGGGTTAAATGCAGTATTAGTCGGCTTCACGCGCGTTCTAGCTGAGCCCCGTCCATTTCTAGCCGAGCTCCACCAACTTTACGCAGGTTGGAATCGATTTGAAACTTTGGAAGCTAAATTGTCAGAATCTAAATTTTAGTGAAGCTATATAGAGGTAAGCTGTTGAATAGTTAGAAACTAATTTGACTGGAGACTGTTGCTTCCTATATCATTAGTCTTAATCTATTCAAGCGAATGTTTATTAACTTCACCACAAAGATATACAGCGAACCTTTCATTTTTTTAGCTATTCCCTGTCCACACCGCGCTTGCGTTGGAATAGAACGTTCTCTGAACTCCTTACCTATCAATTTCCAGAAAACTATACAGGTAAGCTGTTGCATATTTTAAAATTAATTTGACTGGGTGCCGTTACTTCCTATGACAGCAACAGCGTCCAGTCAAATTAGTTTCAAAATATTCAAGAGCCTGCTTATTAAATAGTGGAGACATAAAATTCTTACAACGTGTCGGACTATTACGAGTTAAAGACGAGCCATATAGAATCATTTATGACGCAATAGTTATGACGCCATCTTCCACGCCGCTTAGGTGATTACTACGTCATATGACGTCATAACTTTGGAAAGGTCCATTCATACTGTTGAGACCTTTCGATTTCCGTAACGGAGCTACGTCATTTTGATTGTGACGTCAGCTAGCATGTGACATATTTGGTTATGATGTCAGATGCTTGAGTGGCAGATCAGATCCATCCATTGTGATCAAACCTTTAGCCATTCCATACCAAAAATGACAAATTCTTTATAATGTACAAGGGATAGTTTGCTGAATACTTTAAATCTAATGCAACAATTTTCCTGTATTGTCGTCTTGGAAAAATAGACGCTGGACTGTCGAGGTGTTGGTAATGGTGTTTGCGGTGGTTGCGTTGCTGCCGCTGGTGGCTGTGTTGATGGTAGTGGTATTAATGGTAGTGGTGTTGATGGTGGCGGTGTTGCTGGTGGAGGTGATGATGATAGTGGTGTTGCTGCTGGTTATAAGGTGGTGATTGTATTGTTGTTCTTGTTGTGCTTGTTGTGGTTGTTGTTGGTGGTTGTGGTTGTTGTGTTGGTGTTCGTGTTGTGTTGGTGGTGGTGTTCGTGTTGCTGATGTTGGTGTTGGTGTTATTGGTGTATGTGGTGGTGGTCGTTGAGGTGGTGCTGTTGATGGTAGTGGTGTTGCTGCTGGTTGTAAGGTGATGTTGGTGTTGGTGGTGGTGGTGATCGTGATGGTGTTGGTGTTGTTGGTGTATGTGGTGGTGGTCGTGGGGTGGTGTTGTTGATGGTAGTGGGGTTGCTGCTGGTTGTAAGGTGGTGTTGGTGTTGGTGCTGGTGTTGGTGTTGGTGTTGGTGTTGGTGGTGGTGGTGAGGAGGAAGAGGAGGCGGAGTAGGAGGCGGTGGCGGCGGCGGCGGTGGTGGTTATATGATTAAACGCAATAGCTCAGGATCTCCCAAGGTTGGGAGATATTTTTTATTTTTTTTGTTGTCTGAGATTTGTTATGTTTGTTTGATAGAGGCGGTATGGCCTATAAAACATGAATAATAAATATCATTCATTCTGAAGGTTGTTGAAGAGTTAATTTCGATTTAACCAAGATGTCACGTGGATTGGAGTTTTTCTTAAAGGCTATCACTGGACGCAAATTGAGAGCTTCTTTCATTTTATCCTGCAATTTATGATATTCATCTTTCAAAATTTCAGAAATTTCAACATTTTTCGATTGTATGTTAAACCGAATGGAATAATTTCACGTTGATCAGCAAGACCAGGGTCCAAGTTTATGCCACTCGGCCATTTTGTATTCAGTTGCTTAATCCAGAATGATTCTCGAAGTTTTCTTTGTTTATCAGTTTCTTCGGCTGTAGCAGAAAGAGGCAGTTGCTCAATAGGCATAATTTCAAAGTGTCTATCGACAGAATGACATTTGTTAAGCGCATCTTCTTCCCAGGAGGAGAAGGAGGTGGGGCTGGTGGTGGGGGTGGTGGTGGTAGAGAAGGAGGAGGTGGTGGTTATATGATTAAACGCACTGGCTCAGGATCTCCCAAGGTTGGGAGATATTTATTATTTATTTTATTGTCTGAGATTTGTTGTTTGTTTGATAGAGGCGGTATGGCCTATAAAATATGAATAATATATATCATTCATTCTGAAGGTTTTTGAAGAGTAAATTTCGATTTAACCAAGATGTCACGTAGATTGGAGTTTTTCTTAAAGGCTATCACTGGACGCAAATTGAGAGGTTTTTTCATTTTATCCCGCAATTTATGATATTCATCTTTAAAAATTTCAGAAATTTCAACATTTTTTCGATTGTATGTTAAACTGAATGGAATTATTTCACGTTGATCAGCAAGACCAGGGTCCACGTTTATGCCACTCGGCCATTTTGTTTTCAGTTGCTTAATCCAATATGATTCTCGAAGTTTTCTTTGTTTATCAGTTTCTTCGGCCGTAGCAGAAAGAGGCAGTTGCTCAATAGGCAGAATTTCAAAGTGTCTATCGACAGAATGACCAGGAAGATTGAAACGTTGAGCTACGTTGGTGTCCTCGTCGTGTCTAATATCGCAAAGGTGTCTAGGTGCTCACCATCTTAAAGGGCATTTTGTTTCACCGACATACTGCTTTTGGCATAATTTGCAAGATATTAAATAGATAACATTTTTAGAATCGCAATCTAAATTAGACTGAAGTTGGAATTTGCTTTTGTTCTGATAACTGACAAATGTTTTCTGATTAGGTAGATAGAGGTCTAATTTACACCTCTTCTTTCCACATTTCTGAGATTGTCCTACGCCTATAATCGGACGATTGTGACGAATTTTGGTAGGCTTTTGATCGGCAGCCTTATCAGTAATAGTTTCCAAATCATGTAAAGTTTCGGACTTTATTTTGCGCAAAAATCGTGTTGAATATCCCCTCGGTTTGAGGGCTTTAAATAAGGTGGAACACGCAGATTCAAAATTCTTTCTATCACTAGAATTTCGGTGAAATCGGATAATCTGTGATTTGACAATACCTTTAAAAGTATGAGGTGGATGGAAAGATTTCTTATGCAGTAGTTCATGGGAATCGGTGGGCTTAAATACTTTGTTATCAAGAATCCGACTTGTGTTATAATTTACACCTTTGTAGAGAGTAACGTCCAAAAAGTCTACGGACGACTGGTCGATGTTGGCTTTAAGTTTGATGTTAGGGTCGTGATTGTTCAAAATAGTGAAAAATTCATCAAACTCTTCCCTCGAATGATTCCAGATCATAAAAATATCATCGAGGTAACGGCGGTAAAATAAGGGCTGCTTAGGACATTTGTTAAGCGCATCTTCTTCCCACTCAGCTACATAGATGTTGGCAAAACTAGGACTAAAAAGTTTACCCATAGCGCATCCACAGATTTGTTGGTAGATTTCGCCAGCGAATTCGAAATCATTGCCCTTTAAACTCAGCTCCAGGAGAGCTAATATTTCGCTAGTGGGCCTATTGTTATCAGGATATTTATCAAATGCTCTGCGAACAGAAGACAAACCCCTTTCGATGTCAATGTTTGTGTACATAGCATCGATGTCGAGGGTTATCAAGAGTGAGTTTGGAGGAACAGAAATTTTGGAGATCTCGGATAGGAAATCCTCAGTGTTGTTCAAAAAGCTGAAATGTCTATTCGCAATTGGTTGTAGGTGGTAATCAATAATTTCACTAATTCGATAAGATTCAGAGCCGCAATCAGAGATAATAGGTCGACCCGGTGGTATCATAGGGTCGGACCATGACTCAATAGGTTTATGAATTTTTGGCAAAATGTAAAACGTACGTGGATTTGAATCTCGTTTAGCAGTAAGGTATTTAAACTGCTTTTTCGTTATGGCCTTTTTGTCATCCATTTCTTGGAGGATTCCATTAAATTTATCACAATTATTTTGCCAGAGTGGTTCGTCTAATTTGCGGTAGTGTTTCAGATTACTGAGTGGCCGATGCGCTTCACGAATATAATTATCCTTACGCATTACTACAGTAGCAGATCCCTTGTCAGCAGGCTTTATAACGATGTCATTGTTTTTACGCAAACCTGTTAAGGCTAAACATTCTTGATATGACAAATTCTGATGATTTTTAGGAAATTCTAAATTTTCAACACGCTCCTTGATAGCTTTTATACTATCAGGGATCGCAGGGTCAACCAACTTCGAGTTAGGTGCCCAGCCAGTTTTTTCAACAAAAGGTAGAAAGTTGTTTTTCTTGGAATTTCGAAAAAATTCTGCTAATTTTACACGGTGAGAAAATTCTTCAATTTCCCATAAGCCAGTATCTAAAAGGGCATCTATGTCGACTTTGGGCCGTGGTGTTGGTACATATGTAAGACCGAGATATAGCAAAGATCTTTCTGCTTCAGACAATCTAGAACCAGTTAGGTTAACGATATTGCCACCCAGGCCAATTTCTGGGTGGTTAGTACCCTGACCCATAGTTAGTTTAAATTAACGTGCGATAACCAACTATTATACATCCTATTTGCAGTGCACTCCGTCCAGTGGATGTTGTCCTCAACCACCTGAAATTCAGATACGGGGAGGCTGGGCAGGATAGGGACCTTGGCTCTTAAGGCCTCTACACGGCTGTTAACGAATTGTATGTTTCGTTTCTGGGTTGTAGTCAGGTGCTTCGAATAATTTAGTTTGGCAAAGTGAACTTTAGCCTTTGGAAATTTTGAACGCATGGTACTAAACAGATTCTCAATTCTTTGGGAGGTGTCATGCTGAAGTTCGTCCTTATCATTAATTCCGATGTTAAGGATGATACGCTGAGGTTGGAAGACCTCATTGTATTTTCTAACCATATTCCTAATGTGGTTTATCTTAGCACCTGGATAGATTGCTACCTGCATATCTGGATGAGGTGTCTGATTGATACGAGCTAAATTTGAAGACCCAATCAGCAGAATCTTCTTGTTCAGAGTAGGAAGGCGCCATTCATTCTTGTTATCCACCACGAACCGAAACTTGTAGAAAGACCTATGCTCTTTGGGTGTATCCCTAGGCGTAGGTTTGGGCTTAGTTGTGGGCGTAAACTTAGGTTGTGGTGGCTTGGACCTCGGCGTCGACGATCTGGTCTTTTGACCAGGTCGGTCAGTGGCTGCTCTCTGTGGAGGTGGAGGAAACTCGACTGGGGACAGTGGCGAGACCGGAAGAGGGATCTGACTAGGATCCACATGAGCAGACACTGACGGTGACCATTCTGGCAGTGGAATCAGGAGCGGATCCACCACAAGAGACTGCATGGGGAACACTGGTGAGCACTGGTTATTCATCCGCTTAACTACTGGGGGACTCTCAGTGGGTGACCTATTCCGTTTCCGATTTGATTGTGGGATGACTGGTACGGTCAAGGCTGACCTTGTAGTCGGTGTGACTGGTAGGGCCACAGAGGGCCCTGCAGTTGATGTTCCTGGTAAGGTCACAGGTGACCCTACAGGGGGTGTTGTACTATGGCAGGTTCTAAAATGCGGCTCAATCGGTCTGGTGAAATCATAAAACTGATCAATTGATGAAGAATGAAACTTCCTGCCATAGTTATTTCGGGCCCAATTTATTGCTGTGGTCTTCGCTCTACCTAATTCTAAATTTGGTTTGGACTGAGCTTCGATGAGGAGCGACATAAGACGACCAAGCTGGAAATTATAGTGACTAATGTTAACCTGAAGTAAAGATATGGCCCATTTCAAATTTGCTGCTAAGATGTCCTTACGGACCTCGGCGTTTGGCATCGCTGGTTTACAGAAGAATTTCTGTCTCTCTAACTCTGACACTTTCCAGCTCAATCCAGGAGGGGGGGGGGGGTGGGGGGGGGGGTGGGAGGAGATGGTGGCGGTAGTGGTGGTGGTAAAGAAAGTCGAACTATTCCACTATTCATGTGTGAAATAAAAATCATAATGTTAATAAACCTCTCATGTCAGCCTCTGCATGAAATAAACTGAAACTTTTAGTATTTTATCACAGGTCCTGAAGCCCGCACACTTGGTGAGAGAAATGATTGTAACGCAACTAGGCGAGTAGGACCGGGGTATATATTGAGTCCTGGCTACCCTCTGCCATATCCATCAGATCTATGGTGCCAGTATGCAATACACGTGGGTATAAATCCCTTTATTATCGTTTAACACTTGAATTTATGGTGTCCCATGTAGGAACCGGTATACATGGACAGGAGAGTCGTTGAATATTTAGAAATTTAATTTCACTAGGAATGCTTGCTCTGACAGCAACAACTCCCATTCAAATTGGTTGTAATATATTCAATTGACTGTTTGGTGGGGAGGGTGGGGCGCGTGGCGGTGTGGGGTGTGGAGAGAGTGGGGGAGGTTGATTACGTTTATAGTTCTGTCTCTCCTGAATGTGCTAAGCTCCGCCCACTATGTACGCGAATTTGACGCTATTTTAAGAAGTTGAACCATGAAGGGACTTTTCCAATTTATCCAACCATCATAAGACGTAATATGACGTCATAACTACGTGACGTGTAGAATGACGTCATAATCATGACGTCATGAATGACTAGATTTAGTTCGTCGTAATGCGTAATAGTCCGACACGTTGTACGAATTATTTGTCTGCTATTTAAATAAACATGTTGTTGAATATTTTGAAACTAATTTGACCGGGCGCTGTTGCTGCCATCAGCACCCAGTCAAATTAGTTTTAAACTATTCAACAGATTACCTGCATGGTTTTCTGGAAATTGATAGTCAGTGAGCTCAGAGATCGATCGATCTAAGCACGAGCCTGATGCGGCTGGAGCTTAGCTAGAGATGGGCGAGGCATATCTATATCTGGACAGGTCCATTCACAGAATCTCACATTCAAGTTGACTATAAAGACAAACTTTTGAATATTCTGAAACTTTATGACTGGTAACCGCTCCTCTGACAGCAACACATCCCAGTCAAATTAGTTTCAATACATTCAATTGACTGTTTATTAAGTTGGAAATTCAGCAAAGCAATACAATTCTGATACTTGCTCTACGTTATTTATTTGTGACGTCATCTGTGGCATAGAGGATCTCTCCATTAAATACATAGCGGATCTGGAACGAGGTTCCATTTCATAGCCCTAGTATGAACTGAGTCGAAAATTATCACATCGCACGAGCGTTAGTGAGTGCTGTGTGATAATAGACATTTCCACTTTATCTATCCAGCATATGACGTCATAATCAACTACGTGACATGTCATAATTGACGTAGATAAGTTCGTCACGAACGCATATTTGAAGACTGTCTATGCGTTGTTGTACGGATTGTATGATAATACTATTATTTACTATTTAATTAATTATTCTTTTGAATATTTTGAAACCAATTTGACTGACAGCATCAGCACGCAGTAAAGTGGTTACAAAATATTCAACAGCTTACCTGTATAGTTTCCAGGAAATTAATAGTTAGGACATTCGAGGATCGAGCGATTCCAACACGGCGAAGTGTGTGTGGAGCTTAGCTAGAGGGGAGCGGGGCAAAGCCAAAACTGGAAAGGTCCATTCTCGAGCAGGTTGATCATTGTGATATTTATCATCTAAACTGATATTATGACAGATTTCCCTATAAAGTTGATCCCTGAAACCCGCTTGAACGAACCATTTCGCGCTGTTCATTTTCGCGCTCGGACGCGTCACATGCTAAGACTTCTTCCGAAATGATAGAACAGTACTGCTCCCGAAATACCTCCCGATCAAACCTAACTAATGCACGTTTGGCTGTTCGATGCCGTCCTTGCAAACCCGCGATTTCTCGCTATGTTGGCTGCCAGTTTTCAGGTAGCCAATCAGATTTCTGCCTGCTTCAATCTAGCTATAAATCTAAAAATAGAAGCGTAGCTTCGTGCTAATATCGGTGGAGAGCTTGCGAGCCAGGAATGTCAATCTACATGATTGACTGTATATTAGTATGATGATAATAACCGAGCAATTTTATCAGGCGGTAGTTGACTGACCTCATTTATGAAGTTTCGCGAACTTAGCGGAGACATCAAACGCGTGCAAGTACGGGACTCGATACGAGAGATACGAGAGCGTTAGTGGGAGGGCGAGACCGTGCGATAGGACGATGTATTCGATCCGACAAGAACCATATTCTCGTTGTCCCTAAACGTAGCATGTATGATTCTACTTACATTTTTGTGTTATTTTGTTACCGGATGTTCTTGGGACAGGCCCCAAAAGGAAAAACAGTGGAGATTGAATTCCGGGACTTCGCATTAGAATGGAATGATGAGTGCGACGCCGACAATCTGACCATAGTACAGCAAGGTGCGTATTACTCACCGCAAGAACACGGTAATAATAGGTCTATTGATGAGTAAAGAAACACACAAAAATGAAAGATAATAAAATATTTAATCTATATTGACTTGCATGGAATAGAACAATTCGAGTTTCTGAAAAGGTTGATAATATACCGGTCCAGGCCAGCTTATATTAAGACGAATCCAAGGACTGTGATGTGTGTTGCTTTCAAACTTGAATAGTGACCTAGAATCTTTGTTCAGTACCAAGATCTTGGGAGCACAAATAATTGAAAGATTATCTATGATACAGCTGGCAAAATTCTGTTTCATTCGAAAAGGTAGTACATGCGGTACGTATGGCCATATAGGCGGCCATGCTACTCTTAAGGACGGGGATGAATGATGGGTTTAATTATTCCCCGATGCTGATAATCGTAGTGTCTAGTTTTGACATATCGTGTCAGGATTATAGTCCTAACCTATATTATCAATTTGATATGGGTTTCTCCCGGGTTATGTTATTACAGATAGATAGTTTATTTCATAGTAGGCCCATTCGAGAATTACAGAATGCAGAACTTATCGCAACGGAAGGCAAAGAGATTCTTTCTTAGTAGGGCCTACACTTGCTGCCTATGCAAGACATGTCTGTTTATATTTGTCATTGAGGAATCCAGTTTCTCAGTATATGACATCATAATCCACTACGTCACATTTAGTCTGACGTCGTAAACAATTACATCATGAATTACGGGACATAGTCCATCATAGACGCTTACTAGTCAGTCATGTTGTACGAATTCCATGTCTTTACCATAAACATGATCACATTTTTGTTGAATATCTTGAAACTAATTTGACTGGTTGATGTTGCTGCTCTAGGTAGCAGTAAAATTAGTTTCAAAATATACAACATCTTACCTGTTTCGTTTTCTGAAAATCGAGATTCAGAGAGTGCAGGGATCGATTAATCCAAACACTGGCAAGGCGTGGGTGGAGCTTAGCTAGAGATGGGCGGGGCAGGGATAAAACTGAATTCCTCCATTCTTGCACCACGACTGTAGGAGTTTTAAAGATCCCTTTCTAGCTATGCCCCGCCCATTTCTTTTTAAACTTCGCCCATTTTTATGCGTGTTGCAATCGATTTAGGTCATTTGAGCATTGAAATCCCAGAATACTAATTTCAAGGTAATTTTAAAAGTAAGCTGTTGAATAATTTAGTTATTATTGACAGCAACAGCTCCAAATCAAGTTAGTTTCAAACTGTTTGACAGAATGCGCATTAAATTGTAAATTCATCCAAGACATACAATTCGCACACTCGTGATGAGCTAAACGTCATTATGATTGTGACGTCAGCTAACACGTGACGTAATGAAGGACGCTTTTCCCGTATTGTGATAAATCGATACATGCACTCTTTGTATCTCAAGTTCCAGAAAACTATACAGCTACCCTATGGCAGCAACAGCTTCCAGTGAAATTAATTTTATAATATTGAACAGAATGTTTATTAAATGGTAAAGACATACAATTCGTACATCTTGGCGGACTCTTAAGCGTTTATAGCGGACTGACTTGAAACTGGATTCCTACGTTGAGTACAAATGATGTCAGATACTTGAGTGACGGTTCGGATCCCTACCTTCTTACGTCATAGCTGTATGAGTTTTGTGGGGCGGCTGTGCAGTAACCCAACCGAATCTTTTTATCACCTGGCAGATGGCAGTCAGCAAAGTTTCTGTGGCCGGACGATCCCAGCGCGGATTCGCAGTCAAGGGACGCAACTCACTCTTATCTTCCATTCTGACAGTCTTCTCTCTTTCCGTGGATTTAATGTGAGCTATATTTTCGTCGCCACCAAGAAACCCAATTTGCAAGACGATAATGGCAGGTTTCTTAGCGGCGGAGACCCAGGTAAAGTTGTGCCCCTCTATATCAGCTACTTGATTTTTTTTAGCCCAAAATATGTAATATTGCAGAACCGGATTAAGGTAACGTTCCCGGTGCCCTGACAAATAAGGGACCCCCAAATACTAAATAATTATCCTATTTTACCCATTTGAATCTGTAATCCCAGCACATTTACAGTCATATATAAGTAAGCTGTTTACTGTTTTGAAGCCAATTTGAATTTGGTCAAATTAGTTCAAGTAATTGATAGCATTTTAACACAGATGTAGCGAATTTATTATATTTGCGAGTAGTAGTAGTAGTAGTAGTAGTAGTAGTAGTAGTAGTAGTAGGAGTAGTAGTGGCGGTGGTGGTGGTGGTGGTGATGGATGTGGTGTTCTAGACTACTGCATACAAAATGACCCGACTGATACCGTAAACACCCGATCTACATCAGTCACGTACTCAGTCAGTGGATATATATATATATATATATATATATATATATATATATATATATATATATATATATGACTCCGTGTCTCATGTATTAAGTAGCATAGTTAGTAGTAATTAGAAATGGTTAGGGGGTGGTGGGGTGGGGGGGGCTAGTTATCAATAAATATAATAATCATTTAAACAGCGTATTAAACATAGAATACGACAATGAGGGAAGCTAGACACGCCTTTCAACACGGTACCTTACAGTATTAGTTAAATTAATGGAACCAGGTTACGGCCAAATGTGGGAATCACTCCATACCACGACACATAACACATTTCAAACGACTCCCTTCGAACATCGACAGCCTTGACACATCTGATGACTACTACAATAACGATTTCGGTGACGATTACGTAAACGAGCAGAAACGGCAAACAACACCGCCAAACTCAAACTAGGCCATCGCGAGAACGAACGAGAAGTTTTATTTCGTTTGCGGTACAATATTAATAGTTTCTCCGTGAACGTATCCAGGTTTACCAATGCGTTTTAATCGACCGGCACGGATTACGTTGGTGCCTTTCATGTGGATATATCTCAATAACTACCCATCATCTCTTGAACAACTGACTATCATCCCGTCAACGACTTGTGTCATGCTGTAGACAAGTATAACTAGATTGATCGGTCGATAACGCGTCACCGCAAATCCGCGCGTTCACCGCTTTGAACATTAATTTTAACACATCACACAGCCAACCTCCATCATTACTACACTAGCACGGATTACGTTGGTGCCCTCTTGTGGATATACCATAGGTTTTGTTTCAATTTACCTGGATCATCAATAACTACCCATCATCTCTTGAACAACTGACTATCATACCGTCAACGACTTCTGTCATGCTGTAGACAAGTATAACTAGATTGATCGGTCGATAACGCGTCACCGCAAATCCCCACGTTCACAGCTTTGAACATTAATTTTAACACATCACACAGCCAACCTCCAGTGTGGGGGGGGGGGGGGCGTAGCCAAATGTAAACGTCCTCTTGCAATCCGCAATCATATGGGCAACTCACATACCCAATGTGCTTGAATTTCGTGCAATAGCGCGCGTGACCTTTTGACATCATCTCACGCACACTGAGGGCGGGGCGAAATGTACATGTGCTCATCGACCCCACATTGATTTGGGTAACTGGCATACTAAATCTGGTTGAATTCCGACCACCAGTGTTAGAGGAGTTGCATTACAATCAATATTTTTTACCATATTCACGACCCTTTGACGCCATCCGCCACCCCTGGGGGCAGGGCCAAATGTAAATGTACTCGTCCGCTACACATTGATATGGGTAACTCACATACAAAATTTGGTTGAATTCCGGTCAATGGTTTCGGAGGAGATGCAACTCACATACAGAATTTGGTTGAATTCCGTCAAATGGTTTCGGAGATGCGTTAAATCAATTTCCGCCGGTTAAAATGTAACCTTTTGACCACTCTCCCGCCCCCTGGTGGCGGAGCCAAATCTAAATGGCCTATTGCACGTTGACCGTTTGACCCCCCCCCCCCACACACACACACCCACCCCATCCTCCCACCATACCCCCACACACCCACACCCCACACCCGATCACACCCCACCCACCCCACCCCACCCCACCCCCAACCCCTGGGGGCGAGGACAAATGCAAATGTGCTCTTCCACTCCACCTTGATATGGAGATAACTGACAAACTAAATTTGGTGAATTCCGTCCATCAGAGTTTTATTACAATCAATAATTTTACCTTTTGCACCCCATCCCCCCACCCACCCCGGGGCCAAATGTAAATGGGCTCATGCACTCCACATTGATATGGGATGGGTAACACATAGGCCAAATTTGGTTGAATTCTGTCCAACGGTTTCTGAGGAGATGTATTGCAATCCATTTCCGCGGGTTAAAATTTGAATTTTTTACCCCTCCCCACCCCCTTGGGGAGAAACCAAATCTAAATGGCCTCGTGCACTCCGCAATCATATTGGTAACTCAGACATCAGTTCCGTCTAATGATTCAGAGGAGTTGTTTTACAACTGATTTGGCCTTTTGGCGCCTGCCACGCCCTCTGGGGGCGGAGCTAAATCTAAATACCGCCGTGCAAATCGGAATCATATGGGTAACCCACATACCAAATTTGATTTAATTCCACCTAATGGCTTGGGAGGAGCTAGCGTGACGGACGGACGGACAGACGGCAAGAAGGACAGACAGACGGAGGCGATTACAATATCCCCAACGTTTTTTTTTAAACGTGGGGATAATAATTCTGTATCATCCATGGATTATATATTGTTATCAGTAAACTGAAATAAAGGAGGGATGTGATGTTCTAGACTACCGCTTACGAAAAGATCCGACTGATACCGTAAACACCCGAACTACATCAGTCACGTACGGGTCATCAGTAGATGTGGACATATATATATTGGACTCCGTGTCAGATGGATTAAGTATCATAGTTAATAGTAACTAGAAATAGATAGGTATCAATAAATATAATAATCAGTTAAACAGCGTATTTAATAATCAAACATAGAATACGACAGTGGTGGTGGTGGTAGTGGTAGTAGTAGTAGTAGTAGTAGTAGTAGTAGTAGTAGTAGTAGTAGTAGTAGTAGTAGTAGTAGTGGTAGTAGTAGTAGCAGTAGCAGCAGCAGCAGCAGCAGCAGCAGCAGCAGCAGCAGCAGTAGTAGTATTAGTAGTAGTAGTAGTAGTAGTAGTAGTAGTAGTAGTAGTAGTAGTAGTAGTAGTAGTAGTAGTGATGCGACTACTCTCTCTCTCTCTCTCTCTCTCTCTCGCTCTCTCTCTCTCTCTCTCTCTCTCTCTCTCTCTCTCGCTCCCTCCCTCCGCCACTCCCCCACTCTCTCTCTCTCTCTTGGGCCTGAATAGGTGGGGCGAGTGGCTGACCCCCAACCCCGCCCCAGCAGCCCTTCCAGATACGGCTAAGCGAATAGGCCATCTAGTAAACTAGATACAAATTTTGGTTTTAATAGAATTTATTTTTGTTCAAATGGGAGCACGATAAGACACTTCTAACAATTGCGTCTCTCGTGCACATACATATAATAAACAATAAATACGTCATGGTGGCGGATTGTAAAAAAAAAAAAAAAAAAAATAAAAATAATAATAATAAATATTATTATTATTATTATTATTATTATTATTATTATTATTATTATTATTATAATTATTATTATTATTATTATTATTATTATTATTATTATTTCTGCTGCTTCCGCTGATGCTACTGCTACTGCCGCCGCCGCCGCTGCATCCGCTACTACTATTGTTTGTGTTCATGTGATTTAGACTGCAGCGCTATCCACACTGTTGGCCCCGGGGTGGTCAGTAGCCCTCTACATCCTCACACCTACCCACGTCTAAAGAGATGCATCACAGTCATCCAGGCACCGAAAGAACACACGGTCATTCTGGACTTCACGTCCTTCATATTGGAAGAGACATTAGAATGTGAATCAGATTTCTTGACTCTTCACGACGGGGTGACAGCAGGTAGGATGGGTAGATTATCGCGATTTCAACCATTCCATCAGCCGACCGTTGATAACGTCATTAATATACACCGACAATTCATAATACTGTAGATTTTCAACACCACATTACGCAGGTAGTGAGCATTTTATCCCTGTGTTTTATGATGGCATGGAACCAGTCTATTATGCAGCGAATACGCAATGAATCGTATTGAATCATGGGAGTGTCGTCTCCTTAAAACCGTAAGGTGTGTTAACCGTCTCGCCTTGCAAGTTAAATAAATTCAATGAGTAAACTCTCTTGAGTTGCTGAATATTTTGAAAACAATTTTTGTGAGAGTTGTTGGTGGCTCAGCCATAAACAACTTTCAATGACATGTTTTCGAAATATTTTGCAGCTCGAGATATATAACCCTTTGATTATGTCGTCAGCAAAAACCCCAACAGCCATGCGGTTAACGTAATTATGTGATAGAATATTTTGGCATAATACAATTTGTGTGTCATAATCGTTTTATAATTCATGATTAGGAAAACTAAGCTGGTGTCATATTTGAGGCGGTAAGCATCCCTGATAGCAAGCAAACGGTGGCCCAACGTTGGCCCAACGTTTACCACTATGTTGGGCCAACGTAATTTTGCTCATCGGACCAACGTTGTCCCAACGTTGTCCCAACGTTGTCCCAACGTTGGCGATACGTTACTGGGCCAACGTTGAGCCAACGGACATAAATCTATGAAGACATTAAAAATAACACATCAGAAAGGATATGCTAACAATTTAAAAATTAAAATGTGAATATTGTGTTGATTTTGTTTGATTTATTGTGAAATTTCTTATGCTGGCCCAACGTTGGCTCAACGAGTAATCCAAGTGATACAGCCAACGCTGGACCAACGTTGAGCCAACGTTGTAATGCCAACGGCGATCTGTCAACCTGTTGCCAACGTTGGCCCAACGACTACATGACATCTGGAATTATACATATGTATGGCTCATTTTCCTTCAGGGGTACATCAATCAATTTTCGTTGTCACATGCGGAAGGTACACAAATTAACAGTTTTACCGAACATCTATATCTAATCTATGCTACTATATTATAAAAAAACAATCACGGTGACGTTTACATTACCTAAATAAAGCCAATCCCTATGGAATCTTCTACATTACCCAATATTATTTCAGAATAATCTACATTGGGTTTTCCATGGTAGTCGGTCGGTGAATCAGTAAGAATGAAATCTTCTTGACAAAGGTATTTGACAGACTAAAACATATAGGCTTGGATTCATACCCCACACATAATTATTATTAACATTTAAACAATTTCAGATTCTGCAATGCTTGGCAAATACTGTGGTCGCGAGATAGCTAATTCAACAGTAAAATCTTCCAGCAGAGGACTCCGCCTCCAATTCCGCTCTGACTACTCCGTGCAAGAATCTGGATTTAAAGCCAACTATCGCTTTGTTTCTGCCGCCGATGATGATAATTATGGTAGATAATGGAGGAATCCAGTTTTAGCTATGCCCCGGCCATCTCTAGCTAAGCTCCAACACGCTTTACCGGGTGGGATCAATTGATCCCTGCACTCCCTGAATATCAATTTCCAGAAAACTATACGTGTTAGCTGGGTTGAATAGCTTGAAGCTTGAAACAAGTACGCGTTTGTGACGGACACTATCGTTTCATTCATTACGTAATTGATTATGACGTCGGCCTACAATGTGACGTATTTGATTATGACGTCGTATGGTTGACTGAGATTGGCTAATTAGTCTGTCTGTCTTTATACTGAAAAGAAACCCGCATTGGCACAGGAATTTAATTTAAAATGTCTTTACCTAAGTTTGTCCTATAGAGACCAAGTTTAGATTTAATTAGAGTGCCCCCCCCCCACCCCCACCCCACCCCCGCCCTGGCTCCCCCGTGAGATTAGTTGGGGCAAAGGGTACCAAACAGTAGGTCACGTCAACAGGTAAAGGCTGGGATTGATCCTACATTAAAGAGAAACCGGACACATGAATGCACATACACCCACGCACCCACGCACGCACGCTCGCACGCACGCACGCACGCACGCACGCACGCACGCACGCACGCACGCACGCACGCACGCACGCACGCACGCACGCACGCACGCACGCACGCACGCACACACACACACACACCTTTGCAGACGCAAAACTAAAAGATGTCCTACGGATATGATTTCAAATTTTTCAAGATTTTCACCATTGATTTTGGTTGGGGTTGGATTTATTTAAGAATAGGTAGAGAGGGTCTGTCTGTATTCTGTATGTCTGTCTGTCTGTCTGTCTGTCGGTCTTGTCCTGGCTGTCGGTTGGCCGGTTGGTGGGTCGGTCGGTCGGTCGGTCGGTCGGTCGGTCGGTCGGTCGGTCGGTCGGTCGGTCGGTTGGTCGGTCGGTCGGTCGGTCTGACCGTCTGACCGTCTGACTGTCTAACTGTCCGTCTTTCTATTTATTTATTTATTTATTTATTTATTTATTTATTTATTTATTTATTTATTTACTAGTTAATTAATTAATTGATTAATTAAATAAATTATGTATTCATTCATTCATTCATTCATTCATTCATTCATTCATTCA
>CM067371.1:33603211-33705711 GCA_034401795.1 Chaetoderma sp. LZ-2023a | reverse complement strand
TTGATTGTATACGTTAGAGGCTTAAATTGTGGACCTAGATGTAATGAAACGAAATACATCTTAACTTAAGATGATTTCATTATGTATAAATTAATATAATCTGTTTAGGTTCTGAATTTGAATTAGGGACTCGTGCCTCTATTTTAGTTTCACAACTTCAAGAATTATATTAATTTAAATGGAATGAAATCGTCATGTTTTAATATTAATTTGGCTTCATTACATCTAAGCACACAACCTAAGCCTCTAAAGCTATACATTTTATTCATTTTATTTTCACGCATTTTGGCGTGAATATGCACATTTAGTGCACAGTTACACGCTCAAAGATCTGTACTACTATGGGCCAGTTGCAATGCCGTCTACGTCTAGTGAGACTACTGCTTGCAGACACAAAGCTGGGACCGCGAGTCAAGTCAGTGAAGTCAATCATAGCACATGCTGTCTTTTGGCTCCGCTAATTACGTCGATTTTAAACGGTTTCTACTACTCACCCATGCTTATTTTTTGTCCTGTTGTTGTATAACTGTATATACGTTAGTTTAGTTATATTTAATTTTGCAAGTTTTGTTGCGGGAGGTCGTTTTTTGCGACGAAAGTTTTCAGGCTGCAGTAATTTATTTATCACTGCTGTAGCCATTTCAGCCGGCCTCCTCTGTTGTGTATTGCTTTTCCTGTCCTATTGTTGTTGGGATTTTCCCCATCTCACGGTCCGTTATACTAGCGCTTTTATTGTTGGCTGACTTTATATTCTGGCTGTCCGTGCTGGATTTTCAGTCGTAGAGAGAGTCGCTACATTCTCGGCTTACTGTTGAGCTAGAGCGCCGCTGTATTATCGCCCTATGCGTTAAAGCATGTCTAGCAAATATAAACAGGAATTGAGCCTTAGGGTGACGACTGGCGGGTGGAGTTGGGGGGGGGGGGCCCATTGACCTTTATCGTGGCCTGAAAGAGGTTGTTGGTTCGGGTCCCAAGGTGTTAAAGGGCCTGATTAATATAAGCAGGTCAGTGTGGCATGTTACGGTATGCGATGAGGGAATTAAAGAAAAATTATTGGAGGATGGACTGATTGTCAATGGAGAAGTCTGTAAGGTACAGGAAATAGATTCAGATAAACTGCTAATTAAAGTGAAGGCGCCATTAGAAATACGTAATGAACGAATTAGCGCAGAAATGGCCAAATATGGTCTAGTAGTTTCAATAGAGAATGAGACGTACCAATTTGACAGATCTCTAGTACGCTCTCAATTGACAATACGTTTTTTCTGCCGTTATGGTACAGGGGCCAGATCAAGACATGTCGCATTTGTACCAGTACCGACCACCTAGCTAGCGCATGTCCGCATAAGGACAAATGCTTAATTTGTGGGTCAACTGATCATTATAAATGGCGATGTAAGGAAGCAACAAAGAATCAAACTCGAAGTGCTTCAGAACCAAAGAATCACCAGGAGCCTGAACCGGCTGCTGTAGCTGCCGTTTACAAAACGGCTACTGCAGCTGATGTTCATAAACCAGCTAATCCTGTGGGAGTAGACATGGCAGATTCTATTGAGGTATTGAGCGAGAACGTGACACAAACTCCTGTACCAATGGCTAAGGATGTTAGTTTAACATCCAAGTCAGAAAGTCTACAACTAGGGCAAACACGATTCAGATCACAGTCCACTGAAAGCGATGATAATTCAATACTAGATCAGGCCTCTCTGACTGTTACCTTGAAAGGTGTGGAAGGTAAAACAGATATTGCTGTTGGAGCCAGCAAAGAATTAACAAGCACCAGTTACAGCATTCCTCGCAAGACAGAAAGTAGTCTTAAGCGACAAAAAGATGACTCAGGTTCAGATTCTGATGTTGAAGAAGACCATGTTCATGATATGTCATATGATTATGATGATAGCGTATCTGTTGCTGATTCGTATATATCTGTCAGTACACAGAGTTCTCAAAATGCGGAAATGGTTATGTACCGCTCAGAAACAGGGCAGGTATTGATCCCTTACATAACAAAGAAGGGTGTGCGCTATCGTCAGTTACGCAATGATTCTGATGTATCAAAATATCAGCATCTGACAGTAATTGAATTAAACACATCAGAATTCAATGGAAAGATTGGTAAATGGGCGAAAAAGAACTTGAGTAAGAAAAACAAATCAAATTAAAATATGTCAGTTTTAAATTTATGTTTTAAAATATTTTTAATGTTAATTTGCACATTAAATTGCAGAGGTTTAGATGACGAAATAAAACAACATGTACTATTAGATGAATTAAAGGCAAGAAAAGTTGACATTATTATGCTGCAGGAGACAAAATTACAATATATAGAAGTTATTGAAAGGTTCAGGTGTTTGACGAATGGAGAACTCTATTACTCTGTTGCCAATGAACTGCGTGCAGGTGTTGCAATTTTGTTTCTCCCAAAATGCCTCAGCTGGATAAATATGATTTCTTCTTCATCTGATAACAATGGGCGGTGGGGTTAAAGTTGTAATCGACATAGAAGGATCAAATTACACTTTAGTTTCAGTCTATGCACCGGCGTTGCATTCTGAAAGATGTACATTCTTGTCCAGTATATCACCCATTCTTAATGATAATGCTGAGAATATTATCCTGGGAGGTGATTTTAACTGTGTTATGGATGGGACGCGAGACAGAAGTTCACTTTCTAGCTATGGTGACACATCGCATCGCAGACTTAAAGCTATATGTGATGCAGAACATTTACTGGATAGTTATCAATATTAAATCCAGGGGGTCGCGATTTCACATGGCATTCAAATAACGGCCAACTCGCCTCTAGAATAGATAGAATTTATATTCAAAGAACATTGAAAGGAAATCTGGTAACTGCTGGTATGTATCCCATTACGTTCTCTGACCATGACATGTTTTACATCACGCTGGATAATGCCGACTGGGTTAAACGCGGCCCTGGATTTTGGAAAATTAATAATTCGCTGCTAAATGAATCTAAATATCAAACTTGTGTTAAAAGTTTTTGGCAACATAAGCTACGAAACAAAAATTCCCATGACAATTTAATAACATGGTGGGAAGATGTAAAAGTTGGATTTGCCCACATTTCAAAACAATATGCCATTGGGAAAGCGCGAATGATGCGCAAGGAGAAGAAAGCACTTGAGCGTTCTCTGTTTCTCCTAAGTAGGAAGGTTGTGAATGGTGATAGTCAGCATAGTGAACGGCTAAGCGATATAAAATCAAAGCTTACGCAAATAGATAGATATAGGGCTGAAGGTGCAATAACTAGGAGCAGAACACAAATGTATATCGAAGGAGAGAAACCAGCGAAATACTTTTATGGGCTCGAAAAATCTAGAGGAGTTGAGAAATTAATTAGGAGTTTAAATAACAACGACAACGGCAACAACGACGGCGGCAACAACGGCAACAACAACAACAACCAAAATTGCTCTACGCAAAAGGAAATTATGGAAACGGTAGAAACATTTTATCAGTTGTTATATAAATCTGATAATAGTAATGATATAAATTCATCTGAGATGCTAGCCAATGTCAAAAATGCATTCTCAAAATCGAGCACGGAATTCTGTGAGCTCCCATTAACACTAGCTGATCTGACCACTTCTCTAAAACATATGAAGGGTGGCAAAGCTCCAGGAGGTGATGGACTTAGTGTGGAATTCTACCAGATATTTTGGCATCTCATTGGGCCAGAGTTTATTCAAGTAATAAATGAAATTTTCTCACATGGTAGACTCCCTTCTACCATGTCGCAGGCATATGTTCAACTTATATTCAAGAAAGGGAATCGACAGAGCCTAGACAATTACAGACCCATCTCGCTCCTCTGTGTCGATTATAAGATTATTTCGAAAGCGCTTGCTAAAAAACTTGCTAGTGTTCTGGATGAAGTTATCCATACCGATCAAACTTGCTCTATTCCAGGCCGCTCTATCTTGACCAATACATTTTTAATTAGAGACATTATACATTTGGTTGAGAAAGGTAATGCCCCAGGAGCCATTATAGGTTTAGACATCGAAAAGGCGTTTGATCGATTAGAATGGGAGTTTACGTTTAAATCACTCAGTCACATTGGTTTGGGACCAAATTTCATAAAATGGATCCGAATTCTCTATGGCAATATTAGCAGCAAATACCTCGTAAACAATTTTAAAAGTCAGCCCATTATTTTAGAGCGTGGTATGCGTCAAGGGTGTTCATTGTCTCCCGTGTTATTCGTTATAGCAATGGAGGCATTAGGAGCAACCCTCAGGGAGGACCCACTTTTTCATGGTATAGATATTCATGGTGTAAATCGGCCCATAAAGGTGTCTCAATATTCCGATGACACAGCTGTCTTTGCGGGCACCAATGCAGATTTTAAAAGGCTTGACACGATTTTATTGGATTTTCACATGGCCTCTGGCCTGAAAATAAACAAAGCTAAATCAGCTGGATTATTTCTGGGTCAGTGGAAGAGTAGGTGTGATAAGCCACTGGACATCCGATGGACAAATGAATCAATTAAAATTCTAGGTATTCACTTCAGTAGAGAGGGTGAAGAGAACCTTAACTGGGAAGAGAGAATAGCTAAAATGAAGAAAACCTATAATGCGTGGAAGCATCGGCATTTAACTATTTTCGGCAGAACCTTGGTTATAAATACCTTAATACTTTCAAAGTTATGGTATACAGCCTCTGTTATATATATGCCCAAACATGTCGAATGTGAAATAAATAGAATGGTCCGAGAATTTGTATGGGAAGGTAAGGCATTACTTGTATCACAGGATGTTTGCATGAATGATTTAATTCATGGCAGGCTTAATCTTGTAGATGTTAGAATGAAGAGCATGTCATTGCGTTTCAAATTTTTAAATGCATTGCTTCATTCTGATATTCTGTGGGCAAATGTATCAAGGTCGTTAATAGAAAGCTTCATAAAGCCTTTCTGAACCAAAAGCTTTTTTTGTGCCAAAAATCCTCCCCCGAATTATACGCGAGTTCCTCCGCATTTTCTCGAGCTAAAAACTGGTTTTGATGCGTTTATTAAAGTTGACGATGTACCACTATACTGGGAAAATGTTTTACAATTGGAGCTATGGGGCAATAATCACATCACTCATCAAGGCAACGCTATGTACTATCCATCAATGGCAGGGGAAGGCATTAAATATGTATGTGACATTGTTGACCCTATTCTGAGGGAATGGAAATCATTGGCTGAGATTTGCTACGTTAGTGCTCTTCGACAAATAGATGCTACGCGTCTGTTAGCTCGCATACAAGAAGCTATACCGAAAGCATGGTTCTCTCTATACAGTGCCGATCTTACTGATGAAGATGCTGAACTAAAATTCATCAGTAATGATAAGGAATTTTCCTGCAGAATGGCAGTAAGCAGCTGGTATAAGCTCCTTAGGGAACTACATGCTATACCTCCAGCAGCATGGTTATAATATTCCGAACTGGGAGATAATATGGAAAAACATACATTTACCGAATATTCCCAATCAGGCAAGAGATATAGTTTGGAGACTAATACACAGAAAACTTTGGGTTAAACATCTCATGACAAAAGCAAAACTGTGTGCTGAAGATGATAATAAGTGCGTTTTCTGTGTGAGCTCTGAGGAAACATTGGTACATCTATTCGTTGAATGCCATGTTGCAGTTCAGTTCTGGGTATATGTAAGTAGGATTTTATCAGATCTCGGTGTTCCTACATCGGACATAACACCACACAATATTTTATTTCATGACCTTGCAAATGAGTCACTACAAATAAATAATAAAGTTATTGTGTTAGTCTGCTTAAGCATTGGAATTTGGAGCATTTGGAAACATCGCTGCTCCGTAGTGCATGATGCAAATGCTACTCTCACACACGATCATTTAAAATGTTTAAATGGGATATTTTATGCGTTATTGTCACATTGTGTTAGAGGCGAATGCCATAAGTATATTAAAAAACAAAATCGAAAAACGTTTAAAAGAATATGGTGCAGAGGTAGATTAATATCATTTGAAAATGACAATCTGTCCATCAAAACACCGCCGTGACTATTTAACCTTTCATTTAATGTGCCGAATACGTAAATATTTTAACACTTATATTACATCCTTGTCAATTTGTGTATAATTTAATGTTGATTATTGAAGCATATTTTTAAGAATACATTTTTAATGTAGATTTACCATTTGGTAGGAAATCGTTTGAATGGAGGCTGTTGCAGCCTGATGTAACTGCCGCTTCCAGTCATTCGGTTTTCAAATTATCAGTCGTCTGTTATTTGTTTTGGACAGAGCAAAATGCACTGTAAAATTCTGGCCTAAAATCATCCTATGTTTATGAATTACAAACGATCCAGTATTATATTTTGGAACCGCCTTATCATTGTAGCTAAGTTCGTTATAAAATAGCAGCGAGTTTTGTCATTGTTTAACAATGTACAATCCCGGATAATTTTAGAATCTCTCTCAAAAAGTAAAGAGAAATATTTAAATGCCGCGGAGATATTACTATTGCGCGCCGCGCTGCTGACAAAGTGTTTGCGTTTAAATGCTCGCGCTTTGTTGGCTATATAAAAGATTATCCGGGCCTATTCAGAATAGAGCATACTAGATGTTTAATTTGATCAAAATAATAAACGTATGGCGTTTATTTTATTAGTATATACTTACTGTGACAGAACAGATATTTAAAAAATACTATTAGGACGAAAAGACTGATAAATATGTAATTAGATTTTTAATGTTAATTAACATTTAATCCTTTGAACCCAGACTTCCACGAATATCACCTTCCGGACAATCGTACGTGTAAGCTGTTGGATGTTTTGAAATTGTTTGGACTGGAACCCGTTGCTGCCATATACAGGAACGACTCCCAGTTAGTTGTGTTTCAAAATATTCAACAGAATATTTATATTTATTAAAATAAAAATGATTTCTTTCGTGTTTGTCCCTTGAAGTTCAAAGAGTTAAATATGTATATTTATTGAGCAGCGATTTTGAAGTATTTTATTATACTGAAAGACAGATGTGCCCAGAAGTCACAACACACAACACAACACACAACAACAGATACTACACACTAAAGAACCTTAAAGGTGCATATTCACACCAATTTGACCAAAATGCTTTACATTAATTTGTTTTGATTGTATGCGTTAGAGGCTTAAATTGTGGACCTAGATGTAATGAAACGAAATAAATCTTAACTTAAGATGATTTCATTATGTATAAATTAATATAATCTGTTTAGGTTCTGAATTTGAATTAGGGACTCGTGCCCCTTTTTAGTTTCACAACTTCAAGAATTATATTAATTTAAATGGAATGAAATCGTCATGTTTTAATATTAATTTGGCTTCATTACATCTAAGCACACAACCTAAGCCTCTAAAGCTATACTTTTTATTTTCACGCATTTTGGCGTGAATATGCACATTTAGTGCAGAATTACACGCTTAAAGATATGTACTACTAGGGGCCAGTTGCAATGCAGTCTACGTCTAGTGAGACTACTGCTTGCAGACACAAAGCTGGGACAGCGACTCAAGTCAGTGAAGTCTGTAGAGATTGAGACATCAATTGGCTCCCACGGAGATGGTTTATCTCCGGTGCTTTTCACCTGTTACATTACTGCTGCATTGAAATCCGTGCGGGAAACTTACACAAGACCCCCCCCCCCCCCCCCTCACCCAGTGTCAGTACTCGGTATGACGCTGGAGATGGAATATGCCGATGATGTGGACTTCATAGACGAGGAAAAGAAACCCCTTGAGGAACTTCTCCCAATAGCTGCAAGCAAACTTTGAGAATCTCTTTATGTATGAATCCAAAACAGAGTTTACCCATATATACCGATTTACAAAGCATGAAACTAAAGAAAATGACGATCCACTTTGTAGCAGCGAACCATGGAGGAAAAGTAAAATCCTAGGCTCACTGATTTGCAGTAATGCTGACATTGTTGCACGCTATGTCATGGGGGCCATAGCTTTCCAGTCCTTCTGGAAGCTGGGGATCCGTGGATCAAAGATGGCCTTGATTAAAAGGCTACGTTTATACAATGCAACCTGCGTATCCTTGATGCGGTATAACTGTAAAAGCTGGGCAGCTCCGGTCAAAAGCGACGCCTGCCACTGCAAACACCTACACACCATCACTGGACACCGATGGCCAGACAGCATAATTTCCAATGATACACTATACAAGATGTGTAATCCGTCGCCGCTGTCTGTAAAAGTCGCCCAGCAAAGATGGTCCATTTTTGGCCATGTGCTAAGGATGCCAGAAGAAACACCAGCACAGAAAGCCCTGGAATTCGCCCTACTTGGAGCAAGCAAATACAAAGGCAGGAAAGGACGTCATTGCATAAATCTGCTAAGCGCGCTACGAGGCGACCTCAAGAAAGCAGGACTCGGTACACTCAAGACAAAAATGGCCCCGAAGCAGCTAAGGATTTCGGCTGACGACAAGACACAGTGAGCAAAAGCGAAGAAGGACTGATTGCAGCTGTAGGATGTTTCTACTACTAGAGCCGCAGAATATAGTAATCATCATCATCATGCACATTTAATAATCAGATTACTGCTTTAATAGGAAGTATTTAACACAACTAAGCCGTTGATGGTCAACGCATTTGGAGGGTAAATCAATGAAACATTTACCGATAGAAGTACAGCTATGAAGAATACTAAATCATATAAATACCTGGGAATTTCCATGAGTGGATCAGAATTTACAAGAACAGCTCGTAGTCTAATTAGTTTCGAAATATTCGATATTTTTCCTTATGATCTTTCCTGTTCAGAGGGTGAATGATAGTATATATAGCTCACGATTACGTGTGTTGCATTTATACTTTAACTCGTGTGATGCCACTTACTCAATTTCATGATGACAAATTCACCAGGGTATCCATCTATTCAGCTATCACTCTGACGTCATATGACGTCATAATCTGCTAAATGGCGCGGAAGATGAAGTCATAATAATTACGTCATAAATGATTCTATTTGTCCTGTCTTTAACTCTTAATAGTCCGACACGGTGTGCGAATTGTATCAGCCTACAATTTAATAAACATGCTGTTGAATATTTTGAAACCTATTTGACTGGATACTGGTGCTGCCATAGGCCATTGGCAGCAACAGCGCCCAGTCAAAGTGCTTCCAAAATATTCATTAACTTACCCTTATAGTTTACTGGAAATTAATAGTCACTAAGTTCAGAGATAAAAATAAAAATGGAAAGTTCCATTGACTATACAGGAAAGATTTTACGCTGCATATTTCAAATTTGTAATTGTACCAACCTTTCTTCTGTAGTTGTGAATGTTCCTTGAACTACATTGGGGATACATGCAGTGACCTGATCCTGACATGTAACCAGAGTCCATGTAAGAATGGTGCCACATGTGAGACAAACATCTTGGGGTACCATTGTATCTGTCCAGAGAAGTATATTGGCACACACTGTGAGGTGAGTGACGGTGCGTGCGCTTTCATGCGTGCCTGCGCGCATGCATGCGTACTCACGTGCGTGCGTGTGTGCGTGTGTGCAAGTGCGTTTCTCGAGATATGTGCTTATATGAGTGTGCGTGTTGTTGTTGTTGTTGTTGTTGTTGTTGTTGCTGTTTTGTTGTTCTTGTTTGCTCTCATTGACAGAATGGCCAAGTGAGCTTATGCCATGGCGACTGTCTATCGTCCACCCATCCATCTGTCAACTTTTGCTTTGAAATGCTACTCATTCACCGCCTGGCTGGGAGAACCCTATGGCAGTAGGCTTCAGAACATGTATACAGATTTTTGATTGATCAACTTTTTGGGTGAAAATCATAGATTGTATGAAAGTTTAACCGGATATTGTCAAACCGCTACTCGTCATTAACAACTTGGCAGATTTAAGCAAAATTTGGTAGGAAGGACCCTATAGGGTAGGCTGTAGAACTCGTATACACAATTTTGATTGATCAATTATTTGGTCAAAATCTTAGATTTCATTAAAAATTTACGGTATATTTTCAAAACGCTACTCCTCATTAACCACTTGATAGTTGGATGTCAACGTAAATTGGCTTCAGAACTTGTCTACAGAACTTTTAGTGCTCAACTTTTAGGGTGAAAAAGATTTTACGAAAGATTTTACCAAAAGTTGTCAAAACGCTACTCCTCAGTGATGGGTTTCAAAATAATTTGTCTGGAAGGACCCTATCGAGGAAGGCTTCAGAACTTCTATACCGAATTTGGATTGTTAATACTTTGGGGTGAAAATCTTAGATTTTACGAAAGATTTAGTGGAAATTATCATAACGCTTCTCCTACTGAGCTGCTTGGTAGATTTCAAGGACCCTATCGCGCTAGGCTTCAGAACCTCTATTCAAAATTTTGTTTGGTCAATTTCTTGGGTGAAAGACTTAGATTTTATGAAAAAATGTACAGGAAATTGTTAAAATGCATCTCCTCCTTACCTGCAGAGTA
Organism: Chaetoderma sp. LZ-2023a; assembly: GCA_034401795.1. Classification (NCBI taxonomy): domain Eukaryota; kingdom Metazoa; phylum Mollusca; class Caudofoveata; order Chaetodermatida; family Chaetodermatidae; genus Chaetoderma; species Chaetoderma sp. LZ-2023a. The sequence continues at coordinate 33,695,230 of CM067371.1, read as the reverse complement.
GGTTTTAACCAAATTTGGCTGCATGAATCTTTCTATGTTAAGCTCTAGAACTTCTATGCAGAATTGTGATTTGGTCTATTTTGTTGGAACACCGGCATGGATTTTCTGAAAAGATTCGGGAACCATGTAAAACAACACACCTCCTTAGCCAACGGCCCAATTTCAACGAAATATGTGCGTGTGTGGGGTGGGTTGGGTGGGTGGGGGTGGTCATTATGGTGGTAGTCTTAAACATATCAAACGAAAATTTTGATTGGTCAATTTCTTTGGTGGCCATCTTGGATTTTCCGACAATTTCCATCATCTCTATTTGAATGCAAATGGTGCAAATACTAATAGTGCAGGTGAACGTCAAAGCCCTTTGCCCTCCTGCTGTTGTTGTTGTGCGCTGTTGTTGTGTGTTGTTGTCCGTCTTACCTATGCCCCGCCCATCTCTACCTAATCTCCACCCACACCGTGCGTGTGTTGGGGGTCGATCGATCCCTGAACTCACTGCCTATCAATTTCCAGAAAAGTATTCCCAGGTTACTGTTAAATATTTTAAAACGAATCTGACTGGGTGCGCCCAGTAATTAGTTTTAAAATATTGGACAGAATATTAATTTTAGTAAATAGTACAGACATACAATTCGTACAACATGTCGGACTATTAAGCGTTTAAGACGGAATAAATTGAGTCATTCATGCTGTAATTGATTATGACGTCATCGTACATGCCGCATAGTTGATTATGACGCCATATGATGGATGGATACACTGAAAAGTTCCATTGGGAGCACCATCTTACAGGTCTGGAGAAATGGTCTTCATACGGAAAATACCTTTACCTGCAGGAATGCAGGAGATGTCTTCTGGGTATATCTTTATTTTGGAAATATTAGCTGGAGCACAAATAATGGGCTATGCAGTTGCTGAGTGAACTCCCTTGACTGTATGCTGGCCGACTGTGGTCGTGGGTCCCGCTTCATAGAATTTCCTCGCAGTAATCGGGACGCTGGCTGTGGCATGGAGCAGTGGCTGGGGTTGAGTTAATGTCTGTGTTGAGGCCGAAATGGGCACCATGTGAAACCCCCTCGCCCATCATGTTATTATGCCACTGACCACAAGGTCCTCAACATTCACGATCATATTGATATAATGAAGCCGCATTACGGGTGCGCTTTCTGCAAGGCATGCTGCACCTTGGCAATAAGGCTGCTTGGATCTGAAACGATGATCATGACCTCGACAAGACTACTGAACATAGCCTGCACCTCCTTTCCAACCTCCATATCGAGTGAGTGCTGCAGCCGCCTTGGGCCATCATGAGACAGTAACACAATGCTTGGAGGGATTGATTCGAATGATCCCAAATATGAGGCCTTCGGTTGTGTGTGGGACACCGGAATCATACGTATCTGGGTGGTCCTGCTTGATGTTGTTGATATGCATATTCTGCATAATAGACCTGGGCCCTAAATCTGGGTCGAATGAGAATGTCATAGTCTTCTGATGCCCGATTTCCCGTTGTTTATGAGAAAATTTGGCTCACTTTGGGTTTCCAAGTGCAATACAGAGTTTCGAGTTCAGAACATTGTGCCACTGTTCGTCACTGACCTGTCCGTCATTTAGAGCTTTGCTAACTGACTCGTCGATAGGTTGTAGGGTACTCTGTGCTAGTGTCACATACTGAGCATCCTTTTCGAACTTCCGGGTGACCTAACGCTGACCAACTCCTCGGCCGCTGGCAAGTACACTGATGGCGAGTGCCATCCGCCCAACGAGATAGTGCCTATTGTACCCACCCCTGTAGCAATGGTGACGACAGTCGCCTCAACCACATTGGCACCAATCACACCTGCAGGTGTGGTTCTGCGAGCGAGACTACTGTAGGCTGTTTTATACCACATGCACGGTGTGCTGAACCTTTTGGCTTCATGGACAAGATTCTGCATGATGTGTCAATCTGCTCCAGACGCTGGGCATGGGCTGTGTCCACCCATTGAAATCGTACTATATTAACATAATATATAGTATAATATTTCTATGGTGCCACCCTCCTCGGGTGCCAGGGTAGGATACAGATGAGGTTCCTTCCGCCACTCTGGTTTACGATCCGGATCACGATGAATACGACCTAGGTTTCATCGCATCGTGTCTGTTTTCAGATGAGCATGCTCCTGCAGGTTTTAAAGTCTTTATGGATTCGGTTACACCATGTGACCAATTGTTTTTGCTGCCTACCCTGATACTCAAAGATCAGCTCTTCACAATATCCATAAAGTTCCAAGCCTTGTAGCTAGTGCATGTGGCACTTAGGAAACTAAGCAGCAAGCAATGACTGAAGAATGGCCTAACAGTCAACTTCATTCTTGAATGAGTAGGTTGGGCACCAAGTCCCACGACGTACATGGTTCAGGCTAGCATGCCCGGTAAAACTCGTACTGCATGTCCAGCCCAGATGCTTTGAGGTTCGTATACGTCTCCGAAGTGCAGCCACCCATATTCCTGTACACTAAAAGGAGACACGCATTGGCTGCCCGATGCACATTCGCTACTCCAAGTTCCATGGCATACATGCGCCAGACTAGCATGCGAGGTATGACATTTGTTACATCCCCAGCGGAGTGGGGCATTCCTGTTAGTAATCAGTTTATCACTGGTGAGCAGAACATATATACCACTATATGTACTTGCCTCTAAATAGATGTTCAGATGCGGTATTGTGTAGCTGGTATATCACTATGGACGCTTGTTTCTAAATGCGTGCCTGTGAGAGGTATTTTGCCTTTGGGCGAGATTTGCCCACACGGCATGGCGTGGTCCAGAACTGGGATTGGCTCACGGCATGGGTGGTGGGTGGGGTGGGGCCAGGCCCATAGACCAGCGGTGGTCCATGTGATGTATCTCGAAAACGCATTTTATAGCTGGGAGCTGTTCGATACCAGGGACTAGCCTGGTAAGATTTTTGCTTGACTGGTGGCGGGTGAGATCTGCCCCACCATCATCCCAGGTAGAGCGTGTTCCAGCCTTCCTATCGTTCTACTACTGCGGTTGAAGGATATGACGAAGTACATGTATCAGAAGAATTCTACTATCCAATAGTGTGGAAAGGGAAGAGCGGCTCTTCAGTTTGTCATTCGTTTTTCTCACACTGTCCGACTGAAGAAATTCTCAACTAAACTGACTCGGGAAGAAGATGGTTGATTCTGGTGAAGTTGCGGAGATACTACGTAAAAAATTCTTAGATGGCAAAAAACGTCACAGGTGTCGAGTGATGATGGTCGAAAGCGCTACACTCAACTAAATGCTCAGCCAGTTCTTGGCCGATTTAAAAACCGTTTTTGTGGAATTCCATGATTGCACATTGTGCGCTATGTTTAACGTGTGACGTTAATTCAAATATCGCTCGTTGTACGTTGTGACGGACGTTTAACGTGCGGCATTAATTCATAAATCGTGTGTCGTACGTCGTGTATCGCTACCTTTTAAAAGTCAGTGTTTATGAATAGGCGATGTCAGGGACAACATCGCGCGCGACGTCGCCTAATTAGTCGCTTTATTAATGTCACCCTTTAAAATGATGTAATAAAGATCGCGATTGTGCATGCATACTATTCTAGTTATATTTCTGTTACTGTTGTTGTTAATGCGTGCGTCCAGTTACAAGGTATGTAGATCTAGTAAAATCCTCCTTACTATTAATCAATGCTATGATTTAATTTGTGTTATGGTTTGGAATATTGGTTAATTTTAAGACAGTTGCAATAATAATAATAATAATAGATGCTCTCAGGTAGACGAGAACGTTATGCTGACGCAACGAAGAAGTAATGGCCAGTTATAGACGGGCTTTTTGATTAGCACACAAAAGCCACGTGATTTCGAGGGGCGGTGCTTAATCGCCAATATATGCAGTGTCAAAAACGGGTGGGTTCTGGTTGGCGTTCTTGTACAAACAGGTCTACCAGAGTCCACATTCCATAGCATTGATATTTAGCCGATAGTAGTGGTAAGTAATGAGTTATAGCTGTGGCAAGGAGCCAGCCATGTCTGTGGAAAGCACTAGCGGTGGTAGTTAGCAATCCATACCAGTGGTATGTAGTTGGACATAACTGGGGTAAACAATCTGCATAGTTGTGGCAAGTAGCCAGGACTAGTAGTGGTAATGATCCAGCCATAGCTGTGATAATTAGCCAGCGATGGCCCTTGTATACAGCCAAATATATCAGTGACATATATCCAGGAGAGCAGTAGCAAGTAACCAGCACTGGCAGTGGTAAGTAGGCAGCCATAACCCTAGTAAAAGCCAGCCATAGCTGTGGTAAGTAGCAATTCATGGCAGTGATGTATGGTCAGAGATAGTAGTGCTAAGCAGCCAGTCGTAACTGTGGTAACTACTTAGCAATATCAGTGCTATGTAGGCTGCCATATCTGTGGTAAGGAGCCAACTATAGCAATTGTATGTGGCCATCCATAACTGTGATAACTAGTCAGCTGGGATAAAGAGTTCGACATAGATGCAGGACTAAAAGTACTTTGCCAGCCATAGCTGTGGTAGTTAGTCATCCATAGCCTTGGTAAGTATCCAAGCATAGCAGTGGTAAGTATATGGATAGAGCTGTTTTAAGCATCCAGTTATAGCGGTGGTAAGGGGCCATCGATACCTGTAGCAAGCAGCCAGCAATCGCTGTGGAAGGTAAACAGCCATACCACGGTTAACCAGCCCGCCATAGCTGAGGTAATTATCCACCCTTGTCAATGGTAAATAGCTAGCAATAAATGTTTCATACAGTCAGCCATATCAGTGGTAAATAGCCAGCATAGCAGTGCCATGTAGGCAAGACCATCGGTGGTAAGTAGCCAGCCATAATTGTGATGATTAGCCAGTTATAGCTGTGGGCGATAACCATTCATAGCGGTGAGATTTAGCCAGCCATGGTTGTGGTATGTAGTCAGGTGTGCTATGGAGCCAGCCATAGCTGTGATAAATAACTAGCTATACATGTGGCAAGGAGGTGCCCATGACTATGGCCACTCATAGCTGTTGTAACTAGCCAGTTATAACTGTCGTAAGTAGCCACCCCTAGCTGTGGAAGAAACCAGCAATATCACTGTTGAGCAACGCACCACAGCTGTGGATAGCTATGTTAAATGGTCAACATAACATAGCTGTGGCAAGTAGCCAGATATAGCTGTAGGTAAGTAGCTATTTACAGCTGTGAAAGGTCGGCAGCGTTAGTTGAGGGAATTAACCATCCATAGCAGTTGTATTGAGCCAGCCATATATGTGGTAAGTGGACAGCTATACCTATTGTAATGAGCCAGCACATAGCTATAGAAACTAACCAACCATAGCAGTGTTAAGCAGACAGCTACATCCGTGGTGAGGAGCCAGCAATAGCTGTGGTAAGGAGCCAACCATGGCTGGTGAAGTTAATCAGCCACACCAATGTTAAGCAGCCAGTCATAGCAGTGGTTTAGCTGTTGCAAGCAGCAAGCCATGCTGTGGGAAATAGCTAGACATAGCGTTGTTAAGTAGTCAACTATACTTGTAGTAATTAGCCCCCACTAGCTGCAGACGGTAACCAGCAATAGCACTGTTAATCAGTCAGCTAAAGCTGTGATAAGTAGCCAAAAAAGCTGTGACAAGTAGCCAAAATAGCCGGAGCAAGGTGGCATTCATAGCTCTGGTAATTAAGTCCCCAATTATAGCTGTGGTAAGTAGTCAGTCTAAGCTGAGGTGAGTCGCTATTCTCAGCTGTGAAACGTAGGCAAGCTAAGGTAATCAGGCAGTCATAGCAGTTGTAAGGAGCCAGCCATATATATAGTATTAACCCGCCATAGCTTTGTAAGTAGGCAGTCATAGCCGTGGTAAGTAGCTTTGATATAGATGTAGGACAAACCCGCTCTAGCTGTTGCAAGTATGCCACTCTAGCAGGGGTATGGGCCTGCATAACTGTGGTGCGGAGCAAGACATAGCTATGGTAATAAGCCAGCCATAGCTGTAATAAAGAGCCAGCGATATCTATTGAATAGAGCCAGCCATATCTGGGATTAGCCACGATAGCAGTGGCAAGTAACCAACACTAGCGCTGGTATGTAGCTAGTCATATCTGTACTAATTACCCGGACCTAGTGGTGGTAATTAGATATCCAAAGCCGTGGTAATTAGCCAGCCATGGTTGTTGTAAGTAGTCAGCTATATCTGTGGCAGGGAGCCAGCCATACCTGTGGTATGTAGATACCCATAGCTGTTGTAATTATCCAGCCATACATGAGTAAGGTAATCGGCTATAGTAGTCCTAGGAAGGCAACCGTACCTGTGATAATTAGGTAGCCATATCAGTGATAAAGAACGATCCATAGCTGTCGCAATTAGCCAGTCGCAGCCATGGTATGTAGCCATCCACAGCTCGCAGCAGGGGTATGTAGTCACATATAGAGGTGATAAGGAGTAGTGCGCTATAACTGCAATAATTAACCAGCCATAGATGTGGTTATTAGTCAGCCATAGCTTTGGTAAGTATGCAGACATAACGGTTATAAACAACAAGAACAATAACAACAACAACAACAACGACGACGACGACGACGACGACGACGACGACGACAACGACATTACATATGATAGTACAGTACACAGCAGTATTAACAGTATTATTTCCAAAATGAACACTGATGTGAGAAATCCCTGAGCACTTTGCTGCTAACGTGTTGATTAGAAGTATTATCCACCATTTTCATACCGAGCGCCCTGTTAAGTCCTGCAAAGAATAGTCTAGTACATTACAGGTGTTCGTTTTGTGGGTGCTGTTGTTGTGGGTTACTACTGTCTATGACAGCAACAACACACATCAGTGCTAATACCAATATATGCACAAACTCTCCCCCTACTCGCTTGTAGGAAGCCTAGTATTTAAGGCTCACGCCACTGACAATTCTAAATCATTCTTATGAACATAGTGTACACCATGTTAGGAAGTGCATGGACACCGGCTTAACCAAGAAAAGATCGATATCCATTCTGAAGGCAGTGTCCATGGAGGCTGATATTGCTATATCTGGCTACTTACCACATCTATGGCTGTTTGCTTAACACTTGTATGGATGGTTGATTTCTCTAGCTGGGGCTGGCTACTACCCACAGGTATAGCCGGCTACTTACCACAGCTATGACTGCCTACTGACCATAGCCATTGCTGGCTAGTTACAACATCTAAAACCGACTACTTAACACTGCTATGACTGGCTGTCAACAGCAGTGTGGCTAAATACCTCCCACAGATATGGTTGCCTCCTTACCACAGGTATGGCTGACTCCTAATCACAGCTATAGTTGTCTACTTACCACAAATATGGCGACTACCCAGCACAGTTAAATTTGGTGACTATATCCTAGTGCCAGACCGTCGTAAGTGACAGGGTTCCAAGACTTAATGCTTGACAATGATAAAATGGACATACTTGCCAGTGCCTAGAGATATGGCAAGTCTGGAATATACACCATCAGTTACAGTCAATTCGTGTATTGTGAGTCGGGTAGTTGAAAGCTGGTCCCGTGAAAGAGGAGTTTACTCCTCTGGATGGTGGGCCAGTTGGTAGACTACTTGGCGCCCACACGCTAGGCGAATCGGTGACATAGAATTAGCTGGTTTGAACCTCGGTCAGGTCGATAATTGAAAAATATAAACATTATATTCCAATATCTACTGCACCATATCCTAGTGCCAGTGTGTCGTCAATGACAGGTTTCCTAGAAATAATGCTTGACAATAATAAAAACTACATACATGTCAGTGCCTAGAAATTTGGCGAGTCTGGAATGTACATGATCAGTTACAGTCAATTCATGTGTTATGAGTCGGGTAGTTGAAAGCTGTTCCTGTGAAAGAGGATTTTACTCCTCTGGATTGTTGGCCGGTGCGTAGACTACTCGGCTCCCAAAGGCACAGGCAATTCGTGTGAGTTGTGAGTCTGCTAGTTCAAAGCTGGTCTGGTGAAAGAGGATGTTAGTTCTCTGGCAGGTGTGCCAGTGGGTAGACTACTCGACTCCCAAAAGCTAGGTGAATCTGTGCAGTATAGTTGGCTGGTTCAAACCTCGCTCAGGTCGAAAATTGAAAAATTGAAAAATTACAATCCAATATCGACTGTGCTATATCCTAGTGCCAGGGCGTCATCACTGGCAGGGTTCCTAGAACGAATGCCAAACAATAATAAAAACTATATATATGTCAGTGCCTAGAGATATGGCACGTCTGGAATGTACTCTATCTGTTACAGTCAATTCATGTGGTTGTTAGTCGGATAGTTGAAAGCTTCCCTTGTGAAAGAGGATTTTACTCCTCTGGATGGTGGGCCAGTGGGAAGACTACTCGGCTCCCAAAGGCTAGGTAAATCGGTGCCATGGAATTGGCTAGTTCGAACATCAGTCAGGTAAAAAATTTAAAAATGTAAAAATTATATTCCAATATCGAATACTATATCCTAGTGCCAGTGCGTCATCAATGACAGGGTTCCTAGCACTAATGCTTGAAAATAATAAAAACTACATACGTGCCAGTGCCTAGAAATATGGCAAGTCTGGAATGTACACTATTAGTTACAGTCAATTCGTGTGGTTGTGAGTCTGCTAGTTCAAATCTGGTCTGGTGAAAGAGGATTTTAGTCCTCTGGATGGTGAGCCAGTGTGTAGACTACTCGGCTCATAAACACTAAGCGATCAGTGCAATAGAATTGGCTGGTTCGAACCTCGCTCAGGTCGAAAATTGAAAAATGTAAAAATTACATTCCAATATCGACTGTTCTATATCCTGGCGCCAGTGCGTCATCAATGACAGGATTCCTAGAACTAATCCTTGACCATAATATAAAATAAATACTACATGTATAGCTGGCTACTTACCACAGCTATGACTGCCTACTGACCACAGCCATTGCTGGCTAGTTACAACATCTATAACCGAATACGTAACACTGCTATGACTGGCTGTTAACATTAGTGTCGCTAAATACCTCCCACAGCTGTGGCTGCCTCCTTACTACAGCTATGGCTGGCTCCTCACCACAGCTATAGTTGGCTACTTACCACTGGTAGGGCTGACTACCTACCACAGTTATATTTGGTGACCTATCGCAGATATGGCTGGATAATTACCAGAGCTATGAATGCCACCATGCCACGGCCATAGCTAGGTACTTGCTACAGCTATGTTGGTTGGGTACCACAGCTATGGCTGTCTGCTTAACACTGTTATGACGAGTTAATTTCTGTAACTAGGGATGGCTAATTACTACAGGTATAGCTGGTTACTTACTACAGTTATACGTGGATACTTACCACCACTATGTCTGGGTACTTACCAAGACGACATGGCTAACTTATTACCACATCTATGGGTGGCTGCATACCCCTGCTATGGATGATTACATACCACAGCTGTCTTGCTAATTGGCCGGTTAGTTACCATTAATATTTCTGGTCAATTACCCCAGTTAGGGCTGGCATCTTAAGACTACTATAGCTGCTTATTTTCCTCAGCAATGACTAGCTACTTCCCACATCTATAGCTGACTCCCTAACACAGCTATAGCTGACTACTTATCACAAGCATGGCTGTCTAACTATCACTGGTATGGATGGTTATTTAGGAAAGCTATGGCTAGCTAATTAGTACAGTTATGACTGGCTATTTACCACAGCTACTGCTGGCTACTTGCCCAGATATTCTGCCTATTTATTACTGATATGTCAGGCTGTATTAAACAGCTATCACTGTCTACTTATCACAGCTATGGCTGGCACATTACCCCAGATATAGCTTGCCCCTCACTACATCTATTTTCGCTACTTACCACTGCAACAGCCGGATAACTACCTATGCTAATAATTGCAACAGCTAAAGCTGGCATGTACTATATCTGCAGGTGGCTACTTACATCTGCTATGACTGGCTAAATACAAAGTTATGGCTGGTTAATTACCACATATATGCCTGACTATTTACCACATCCATAATTGCCAAATTACCACAGGTATGGCTGGCTAATTACTAGAGCTATGAATGGCGCCGCTATGGCTTGCTACTGGCCACAGCTATGGCTGATTGATTAACAGTTCTATGTCTGGTTACCTTCCACAGCTAGTGGTGGCTACTGACTACATGTATAGCTGGCTAACTACCACAGCTATGACTGGCTCTGACCACCGCCATGGCTCCCTTCCTACAGCACCTATACTTGGCTCCTTACCACTGCTATGACTGGCTGCGTAACATTAGTGTCGCTTAGTAAGTTTCCAAGCTATGGCTAGCTCCTTAACACAGCTATGTCTCACTACATACCACTGCTATTAATGGCTTCTTATGGCTGCTATGAATGGCTGCGTACCTCGGATATGGCTAACTATTTACAACTGCTAGGGCTCATTAATAGCCACAGCTAGAGCTGGCAACTTGCAACAGCTAAATCTGCTATGTACCGCAGCTATATCTGGATACTTACCATTGCTATGACTGGCTACTTACAAAGCTATGTCTGGCTAATTTACCACATCTACGGCTGTTCCTTAGGTCTGGCTGAATACAACTGCTATCGCTGGCTACATACTTCATATGTAGCATGCTCCTTACCAGTAATATGACCTGCTCCTTACCACAGCTATAGTTGGCTACTTAGCAATAATACGGGTGGCTACTTGTCACATCTATGTTGGCTATGTACCACTGCTATAGTTATCTGCTTTACACTGGAATGGCTGGTTAACTTCACGGATAGGGTTAGCTAATAACTACAGGTATAGCTGGCTACCTAACACAGCTATATCCAGATACTTACTCCCGCTATGTCTGGGTACCTACCATAGGTATGGCTGACTAATTACAACATCTCCATGGCTGGCTAATATTTGCATCTATGTCTAACTCCATACCACAGCTATTTCTACATACCACTGCTATGGATGGATACATACCATAACTATGACTGGCTACTTACAAAGCTATGTTTGGTTAATTACTACATTTGTGGATGTCTGTCTTTACTGGCTGTATACAAACAGCGATCGCTGTTGGCTCCTTGCAATTGCCATAGCTGGTTACGTACCACTGCTATGACTGGCTAGGAACAAGGCTATAGCAGGGTAATTATCAATATATATCTGGCTCCTTACACCTGCTATGTCTGAATAATTCACTCACATATCGTTGACTACTTTTCACAGCTGAAAATAGCTACTTATTTCAGCTATGGCTGACTACTTATCACAACTATATTTGGTGCCTTGCCACAGTTATGGCTAGCTAATTACTAGAACTATGAATGTCAGCCTGCCATGGCCATAGCTGGGTACATGCGACAGCTATGTTGGCTACACAACACAGCCATATGCTTCTGTGATTAACACTGCTATTGCTGGTTACTTTCTAAAGCTATGGGTTGCTATTTAATACAAGTATAGCTGGATTCTGATCACAGGCATCGCTGGCTACTTACAACATCTATAACTGAATACTTACTACTGCTATGACTGGCTGCTTAAGCTTAGTGTGGCTAATTGCCTTGCCCAGTTATAGTTGGCTACTTACCACAGCTAGTACTGACTATTGACTATGACTGACCACAGCTCTAGCTATATATTTACCACTATTGTGGTTGAATACATTCCAAGACAATGGCTGACTAAGTACCACACCTATGGCTGGTGAATTACTGCATCTATGGCGAGCTCCTTACCGTAGCTATATCGGACTATATACATGTGCTCTGGGTGTTTACCTACAACTGCTGTAGTTGGCTGTTTACCACAGTTACGGAGGGCTGCTTAACGAAACTATGCTGAAAATATCTACTTACCATAGCTATAATTGGGAACTTACCACATCTATGACTGTCTACTTACTAGAGCTATGTATTGACTTTGCCACGGCTATAGCTAGCTACTTGCCACAGCTATGCTGGCTACTTATCACAGTTATGGCTGGCGGCTTAATGTGGAAACTGACTACAGCTGTGACTGGCTTCTGACCACAGCCATGGTTGGCTAACTGCTGCAGTTATAACTGACTTCATACCACTGATATGACTGCCTACATAAGATTAGTGTATCTAATTATCTTCTCCACCTATGGCTAGCTCCTCACCACAGTTATGTCTTACTATATACCACTATAGACCCCCCCCACCACCCCCACCACTGGACACCGATGGCCAGAGAGCATAATTTCCAACGATGCACTATGCAAGATGTGTAATACGCCGCCGCTGTCTGTAGAAGTCGCTCAGCAAAGATGGTCCATGTTTGGCCATGTGCTAAGGATGCCAGAAGACACACCAGCACAGAGAGCCTTGGAATTCGCCCTACACGGAGCCAGCAAATACAGAGCCAGGAGAGGACTTCGTTGCATAAATCTGCTAAGCGTGCTACGAGGTGACCTCAAGAAAGCAGGATTAGGTATATTCAAGTCAAGAATGGACCTGAGGAAGCTAAGGATTTTGGCTGAGGACAAGACACAGTGGGCAAAAGCGAGGAAGTACTGATTGCAGCTGTAGGATGTTTCTACTATTACATCCGCAGAATACAGTACTTATACATACATACTGCTATTAATTAATGGCTTCTTATGGATGCTATGATTGTCTGCTCAACACAGCTATGGCTGGCTCCTTAGTGCTTGATGTATAAAACAGCTATCGTTGGTTACCTTTCCCTATATGTAGTTGGCTCCTTAACTCTGCTATTGCCGGATCCTTACCACAACCATAGTTGGTTACTTACCACAACCATAGCTGGTTACTTATCAATGATATGGGTGGCTATTTGTCACGTTTATGTTGGCTACGTATCACTGCTATGGTTGTATGCTTAACACTGCTATGGGTGGTTAACTTCCACATATATGGTTGGCTAATTAGTACAGGTATAGCTGTCTACGTAGCACAGCTATATCTAGATAATTTACCCGCTATGTCAGGGTACCTACCAAAACTATGGCTGACTAATTACACCGTCTATACCTGGGTAATTTTTGCATCAATGACTAACTCCATACCACATGCATATCTGACTACATATCCATGCTATGGATGGATACATACCAGAGCTAATACTGGTTAATTATCACAACTATGATTGGCCCCGTACAAAGGTATGGCTGGTTAATTACCAAATATATGACTGATCTTTACACTGGCTGTATGCAACAGCTATCGGCGTTGGCTCCTTACAACAGGCTGAGCTGGCTACTTACGATAGCTATAGCGGGATACTTATCCCCGCCATGTCGTACCTCTTACCAACGCTATGCCTGGGTAATTACCACATCTATAGCTGTATATTTATTACATCTATGGCTAACTCCTTACTACTGCTATGGAAGACTACTTGTTACAGCTATGGCTGGCAAATGATCAGCGCCAAGACCTTCTACTTATGATTACTGTATTCGGCGGCTGTAGTAGTAAAAAAAACATACGGCTGCAATCAGTGGGATTCAGTCCTTCAACACCTTTGACCACCATGTCTTGTCCTCGGCAAAAATCTTTGGCGTCCTCAGGCCCATTCATGATTTGAGCGTACCGAGTCTTGCTTTCTTGAGGTCACTTCGTAGCACGCTTAACAGATTTATGCAATGGCGTCCTCTCTTGGCTTTGTATTGGCTGGCTCCCAGTAGGGAAAATTCCCCGGCTATGTGCAGGTGTGCGGCTATTACTTCTTCCCTACTTCACCATAACGTTCTCGTCTACCTAATAGCATCGATTATTGTTAGCCCGGTCTTAATTAAACAATATTCCATACCATAAACTAATTAATATCAAAGGAGAACTAACTTTATATCATAAATGTTATTCAAGTGATCTAACACGCCGCTCGTAAACTATACATAGAATATTAAGTTTGTTATCATGCCACTAGAGAAAGATATTCAGGTTTGAGTAGCTAAATGTTGATACATTTCTGCAGCCTATGATGGCTGTCATGCTTTACCTTTCAACCAATCAGAAAAAACCCTGGCATATCTGCCTCGGTTTATACGCCCAGTCATAACAGCGCCACACATAGTGTGACAATGTGATATAAAAGCCACGATAGAGGTACGCTGATGAATGCTTTGAAACTAACTTGATGGGCAGCAGCAAATTCCAGCCAAATTAGTTTCAAAATATTCAACAAGGCGATTTTTACATAATAAAGAATGTAATGCATTGGCACTTACATGCCATCAAGCACTATCGCTTGAGGAGACAACATGGCAGCGATCACTGTTAGATATTTACGCGATATGACAAAGCAGTAAATTGTAATACAGATAAGGGAATGTGACAGGATATGAATGATATGGAATCTATAACGCGTAATCTAGCAGTACAATACAACATTTGAGACGAGATAAGCAACACGTTACGGAAGATTTTACAAACACCCTGTAACTTGAAGTACGCATTAACAACAACAACAACAGCAACATAGATTTAACTAGAATAATGCGCATGCGTTATTGCGATCTGTCTTAAATCATTTTAAAGGGCGACATTAATAGGGCGACGCAAGGTCGCCCTCGACACCGCCTTTTGATAAAACGTTAACTAAAAACTACATATCCACGATCCCTGACGCACGATGTAGGAATTACTGTCACAAGTTAAAGGTTGCCCACGACGCGCGATGGCAATTATGGAATTCCATTGTTTACGGATTCGAAAAGCCTGGACAAATATAAATACGCCCGGTATTAATTAGTTTGTAACGTAACGCACATATGAACATTTTATATAATTACCAGAAGAAAGCTATTAGTACGCACGTTGCTGCCGCGTCGGGTTAAACAGCATATGCATGTATACATCTCTAATGCGGAATTTAGGGGACCCTCCCCGGGCATAACTCCCTCAGTCACCAGCCAGGGACATATGGGTATGCGGGACTTGGTGTCAGTGTGGGGGAGGGTGGATCAGGAGGTCGGTCTCTATCTGTACGACGGGGAGAGACACGACCGATCCCAAATTTCATTACTGAGGTGGGAAATCAGAAGTCGGAAGTCAGAAGTGGGAAATCAGAAGTCGGAAGTCAGAAGTGGGAAGTCTGAAGTCGGAGGTCAGAAGTGGGAAGTGGGAAGTCAGAAGTCAGAAGTCAGAAGTCAGAAGTCGGAAGTCGGAAGTCGGAAGTCAGATGTCGGAAGTCAGAAGAAGGAAATCAGAAGTCGGAAGTCAGAAGTGGGAAGTGGGAAGTGGGAAGTCAGAAGTCAGAAGTCGGAAGTCGGAAGTCAGATGTCGGAAGTCAGAAGAAGGAAATCAGAAGTCCCCTCATGGCTTTCATACCAAAATACTAGAAAATAAAATGCTTACATTGTATACTTTTAGAGGCCAAAATTGTGTATCTCAATGTAATGAAAGCAAATATATCTTAGCATACGATGATTTTATTCCGTATTAGTTTATATAATTAATTTTCTTATGATGTTTAATTAGGGACTTGTGTCTCTAACTCACAACTTAAAAAATTATATTAATTTGTATGCACGGAAATCATCATATATGTTCATTACAACCATTTTATTTTCAAGCATTCTGATGTGAATATGCACCAGAATGCGTGCACATGCAATTGTTTAAATTTTATACTTTTAGAGATTTAACTTGTGTGCATAGATGTAATGAAACGCAATACATCTTCACATATGATCATTGCATTACGCATAAATTAAGATAAATTTGTGAATATAAATTACGGACTCGTGCCTTTATTTCAATCTCACAACTAAACAAATTATATTAATTTACATGGAATGCAATCAGCATATGCTAAGATTAATTTTGTTTCACTACCTGTGGCCACAATTTAAGCCTTTGAAAGAATATAATTTTGAGAATTCTATTTTTAGGCATTCTGGCGTGAATTAGCACTTTAATGGCTGTAGCAGATTAGGCGGTAACGATTTCACATCCAGCACGCATTGATTCCATAGGTTGTTACAATTTTCAAAGCCTCGATCATCTGGAACTTAAATTAAATGTCTGTTTAGCTTCTTAAAACAATCGCCACAAAGAAATCACCTCTAAACATCTGCTGCAGCTGGATAAAGTTGAGTCATATCTGCGAGAAATACAGACCCAATTGACCTTTCCATTAGTACTGCCCAGCCCATCACTAGCTAAGCTCCACCCACACCTTGCTCGTGTTGGGATCGATTGATCTCTGAACTCTCTGACTATTGGTTTCTAGAAAACTATACTCGTAAGCTATTGAATATTTTGGAACTAATTTGACTGGACGCTGTTGCTGTCCAGTCAAATTAGTTTCAAAATATTCAACAACATGTTTATTAAATAGTAGAGACATACAATTCGTACAACGTGTTGGACTATTAAGAGATAAAGACGGGCCAAATATAATCATTTATGACGTAATGATTATGACGTCATCCTACAAGCCGCTAAGCTGATTATGACGTCATATGACGTCAGCTGATAGATGGATACTCTGGGCAGGTGAGTTGTGGTGAGTGCGACCCCTTAGAGCAATACATGAATCCAGTTTTTCAGTCAATCCTATGACGCGAAAATCAACTACGTCACATGTGGGACGTTATGAATGAAGCGATATAGTCCGCCACAAACACGAATTGTATGTCTTTGCTATTTAATAAACATTCTGTTGAATATTTTGTAAATAATTTGACCCTGTCAAATTACTTTCAAAATATTAAATAGCTCACCTTCATAGTTTTCTGGAAATTTGTATTCAGAGAGTGCAGGGATCGATTGCTCTCAACACGGGGGAAGCGTGGGTGGAGCTTAGCTAGAGATGGCTGTAGCATATGTAAGACTGGATTCCTTCATTAGACTCGTACAGACCGATATATCGATGCCAGTCTCCATCTCAAATGGCATAGGGAAGTGGTTGATACAGAGACCAGTTGCGTGTATTGTCTCCATAACAAGGGTCAAGTTCGACTCTCTAACTAATGTCAGTTTGCTGGTTTACTGAACATGCGCAGTTGCTAAGCCCAGTCGGACGTTAAATAGTCGACTATAGTTCCCCATTGAATTACTATTGCAGAAACTTTGGAGCCGGGTACCAGTTTCGATTAGCCCCTTCTGTCGTCTGTTCTGGTGGCCTACGAAAATGGGTTACTTTTGTCCACTAAGATATCAAAAAGCGTCCAAATACTATGAAGCAGGAACTAAATGGGCCTTGGAAACATTGAATTACCGTAGGGCATCATACGTTCATCAATCTTACTTAGGTTCTGGAAATATTAACATGTTTCTGTGCATTTTACCGTGCCAAGCGAACCCTATCCGCCATTTTGGATTTTACGGCAATTTCATACTAACCATTTAGACTATAGTTGACGAGCTAGTTAACTATTTGAAGTTCGACTGGGAATCTAGTCATCTAGATGGTGGGCCAGTGGGTAGACTATTCGGATCCCAAACGCTAGGCGAAGGGAGACGTAGAATTACCTGGGTTCGAACCTCGCTCATGTTGAAAATTGAAAAATGTAAAAATTACCTTCCAATGACGACTGTACTATATCTGTGCCAGTGCGTCGTCAGTGACAGGGTTCCTAGAACTAATGCTTGACAATAATAATAACTACATACATACATACATACATGTTTTGTAGAGTCTGGAACAACTAATGTTCACTCAAACCTCGGAGAATCGCACGGTAGAGGAGGGTGATGAAGTAATCCTGCAGTGTGATTTAAACTTTGAATTAGAGATAATATGGTACGCTTCTTTATTATTATTATTATTATTATTATTATTATTATTATTATTATTATTATTATTATTAAATTGCGCATGGCACATACAGGTCAGTAGATGGGAGGCGTTTGACGGTTTTTGAAAAGTAGTTGCTGTGTCAGAGCATCCAACTAATTTGCATCATTATCCCATTTTTTCCTTTGAGCTTTGCCGCCTTTGTGTAAAGGTGTTAAAAAAAACCCGCCATATCTCCTGCATTGTGATTGGATGTTAGATGTAGAGGGTGACCATAAGTCCCTCCCCTCCCCCCCCCCCAATTAAATCATGTGCCCCCTGCCATCCAATGAGGTGAGCTTAATGGTAATGAGCATAATGATTGACAAGCGTTAATGACCGGGTAATTAAGGCTGATTGACAGGTTACATGCCTGGACTCATTCGATCGCGAAGCCCCGCCCCCTTGTTAAGTCACGTGCCTCCAGGCATCCAGCGCTGCGAGCTTACTGGTAATTAGCGCGGTGCTGATTGATGAGGGCCAATGGGTGTACTTAACGATGATCTCCTGGAGCCATGACAAACGCTCAAGAGTTAATGTATTACGTAATGGGAGACGACCAGGTTACATGTCTGGACACGTCTTTTCCTGGGAACTCATTGGATGGCGAAGCCCCGCCCCCTCGTTAAATCACGGGTCTCCAGATATTCAATGAGGCACGCTTGCGGGTAATTAGCGTAATGACGCGTGACGAGCATTAATCGATAGCCATAAGGATACTTGACAGGCTACATGTCTGGACACGTCTTTTTCTGACTCTTGGAAACTCGGGAAAGTATGGGAGATTTTAAATGGTCGAGCTATAGAGTCGCGTCAATTGTGTAAGACGTCTCCATTAGTCTAATGGGTTGAGCATTAGCTCAGCGCTTTTAGCCAGGTCAATGTAAAAGGGTTGATGTATAGCGTAAGGACACTCGGATAGATTAAAATTAACCAGTCGAGGTTTAAAACAACTCCAACCACGTCTAACGATCGTCAGAATCTTACAAAGTTGAGCGAATCAATATTCAATCGTGTTAGGGAAATAACAACAACCTATTATATTTGTAACGGGCCTCGAGCGGCCATGCAATATTTGGAGAAAGAAATGTCAGCCTAAGCTGACTCAGGGTTTGGACGGGTTATAGGCGCGGGTTCTTTCAGAGTTTCTTCAATTAAAACAATGCGAATCATTTCACATTTCACATTTTAAAAATAAAATAGAGCTTCAGTAAATCTATACAATCGATAAAATATACAGCTGATAAATATACAGATAACAATAATATACATACGAATAAGCGAACAAATATAAAAACTAAATATATGTAAAACAAATACATGCGATAATGATTTAATTAAAATATAAAATTTACAAATGTTTCGAGCAGGATCCAGGACCTGTAAAGGTTAAGTGATAGAGATAGAGATTGATTCGACTTAGGTATTATGGGAAACTGATTTTAGAGCTATTATTTAAATAAATTTGAAACCGATCTAAGTGATACTGAATCCCTAACAGATTAGAGGTAAAGATAGGGCAGGGATTTGTACAGAGGTAATGTTTGGAGATATTAACTTTCAATGGGTTGGGGGGGGGAGTGTAGGGTCTATTTTAAATGGGTTAAATAATGGTTTTAAAAACCGGCTCAATGTATGAATGTATAACAATTTACTCGAGACACCCATCTCCTCCTCCCGACCCCAACCCCTGATCCATATAATTACGTATCGCCCTCCACACACGTGCATATTTCTAACTGATAATAATAAAGCAGAAGATTCCTTAACACCTCCACCCTCGATGAAGGGTATGCTAGTAATCTTCTACATTACGGGTTAGAACATTATACATAGCACACACATAACATCTCAACCACCCCCAAACCCCAACCCCATTCTATAACTAAGTATCATCCTCTGCACATATCTAACCGATATTAATAAAGCAGACGATTACTTACTCCCCTTCGATGAAGGGTATGCTAGAAATCTTCTATGTTATGGGTTAGAACATTATACATAGTACAAACATGACAGCTCAAACATGTCCCCACCCCATACAGACCGTTTTTCCAATTCACTCATGCTCAAACTACATACCCACTAGATTATGCTCGACACCAACCCCCTCACCTACCCCGATATGAAAGCACACCTCAGCTTTCACGACTTCCACCCCAGGCTATCATAAAATTAGATCCTAGGGATACCCTGAAAGCCATACGATGTAGTCACGAAAACGTAGAACATTAGTCTTACGCATACCCTTATGCTCAGATTTCGTATCTAATAACCATTGCATGAAAGCGGTTAGAGCATTAGAACCTTCGAAGCGAACCCGTCTTCGACGTTCATCATATTCTAAGCAATACTCATCATGTGGTTTGCTAATGCATACGGGCCAAGCTATCTGAGCTCTGACATAAATAACCTCATGACGCTTTGTCACTTGGTTCGTTTCAGAATCATAAAAGAGGGAAACGTTGAGGAATGGACTGCTAAGCTCATATGTTCTTCATTATAACTCTGCATATAACAAACGTGGTCACGTAAATCCACTTCAGTCTTGCGACTAGGACATTTCACCTGCCCACAATGATGTTTAGACTGAGAAGCAACGTCTAGAAGTTTGCCACAGTCCACGCAAGACTTACGTGTAGCGCAGAGTTGACGTGATTGTTGCAGCAACACTCTTAAACCATCTGTTACAAGCTTCGCAATAGCGATTAGCGATCTGCTTGCAAGGTGGAGCCGCTTGACATAAGCGACAGCGTTTTACACATAAGTGTTGATCGTGTTGAGCATAAGCTACGTCACAATCGTCGCAGTAATAACTACAACCATTCAAGGCCTTAACGCTGGTTACGTATGCGTAATGATCATTATACAGATATAGGGGAAGAATTTGAATGCAATTATCCACACCCCTGTACACGCAGATTTATTCTCGGCCCTGCTATACACTCTTAGAGAAACGCCACATGGGGCCAAAATGTCTTGGAATGCATTCCAAGCATCGGGCCCGCAAGGCACGTCAGTAGGCACACCTGCCTGAGCATGCATTTCTCAAGCTTTCACCCGTTGATGATGATTATCACCTAAGGCACCTCTAGCTGGAGTTTTATGGCGATTCCTAATCTGAGTACCCTCGGCCTTCGATGCTCGGCCTTCAATCTGGATAACATAGCCCAATCACAATACATGGGGCCATGCACATATTATCTAGATTCTTAACAGTGATACAGCTTTTTTTCAGTGTGGCTTCGAACCCCACTTCATCGAGATATAATTTGGCACGATTACTATTCCACCACAACCCGCTAGGCATTTCTACGTGAAAACTCTCCATAGAAAAGTCCCCATCGAGACATACGTCTCTTTGAGATTGTCTCACTTCAGAAATTGCATTCATTATTTTTGTAGCCATCAGATCTCGAACTTGGGCAAAGCCCACGTGGATCGGGTTTTTTGAAGCTTGGTGATTTATCATGATCCTGCTGTAATCTTGAGGTGATGCATTCACGCGAGCGTAAAACTCTATATATTCTATCAAATATAGAGTACCGTGCTCTGAAAATTCAACCAAATTCTCTGTAATAATGACGTCTGGATTAAAGCTGACAGAGTAAGAATTGTCTGTAATATTAAAACGTCTGGACTG
Source organism: Chaetoderma sp. LZ-2023a (assembly GCA_034401795.1). Taxonomy (NCBI): domain Eukaryota; kingdom Metazoa; phylum Mollusca; class Caudofoveata; order Chaetodermatida; family Chaetodermatidae; genus Chaetoderma; species Chaetoderma sp. LZ-2023a. The sequence continues at coordinate 33,673,841 of CM067371.1, read as the reverse complement.
AAAGGTATGCGTGAGGGTTATATCGTACATATCATAGATGTCAGGTGTGCCAGATCTAGGCATAGTGGTTACAACGTCATCATAATGTCTGTCACCCTCACACCCCCAGAATTTCCCCCTCTGCAGTGTTAACCCCTCCACCTATCATATTAGCTTCCATATTCGCATCATTCGTTTCACATGAATTAACTTTGCAGATTTGAGCCAATTTAGTTTTGCAATTCTTGTAATTATTCTTGCTAGTCTACTTAACCGGGGTTTAGGGCGCGCTAACAGAGTTGCTAGAGTTGGGGTAGGGTTTTGTAGCTGCAGGGTTTTGGTTGGTACTGTTGGGGTGTGGTGGGGTCGAGTTGGCTATGGTAGTCTGGGTGTCTGGAGGTGGGGTGCCTGCGTTAGCGTTGTTGGAGATCGGGGACTCAAACGGTCTCCAAAATTTTACAACAACATTTGAGCGTGTAGAGTTTGGGTTGGAATTTAGGGGTTGATGGGGTGGGGGTGTAATGGGAGACATTACAGGTTGATAAAGTTGAACACTGGTTAAGAGTTCGGTATCGCTTAGACCTTGCATTAAAATATCTACATTACATTGCAATACACCGTCGTTTTCAGAATTTAAACAGGTGTGAAGATCTTGGGAGATATTTTGCTCTTCAAAGCTATGAAAATTAAAAATATATCCCAACATTTCCACAGATGTTATAATATTTAAAACAGTTTCGCTCAGTACCTCACCCGAATCCTGCTCTAGGGCCCAGTTTAACTTCCCAGGCTTTGGACACCGTGCAGGCTCGTCACTCCTCGAGCTCGTTGAAGCGGCTCCAGGGTTCGATCTCCCTCATTATCATAGTCGTCATCGGAGTCGTCGGCATCAGCTATGACGGAACTGATGTCACTCCACTTGCCATCACCGACCACATATATTGAGAGTAAGTTCGCGGTGCTGCAAAACAAAAAAGGATAAAACAAATTAAATTTTATGTTTCTGGACAAGTTTTTTTTTCATGGTCATATGTAACGGTCATAAGTCGCTGTCATAAGTCACTGTCATAAGGCTCACCTATGTCACACCATCATCAACCCCTCCCCCCCCCCCCCACCACCACCACCCACACCCCTGACCCCAAATTGTTCAACCACAGCCGCTCCCCCAACCCACAACCGCAACCACAACCACCACCTCAACACCCACCCCACCCTAGTCAACTCACCTCCATCCAGAGTTCAAGCTCCAGACCAAACAGCTCGACCCAGTTCGAACAAAAAACAGTAAAGTCTATACTCACTTACATTCAGCATGACTGGCAAATATTTCTGTGCGATCGTAGTACAATGAGAAATCTGTCTCAGTCATCGCCAGTCTGATTACGTCTCTTAGGTGAGTTAATGCGTGCAGCACGCGGCCCGGTAGATCATCAGGACTGATGCCGTGAGAGTTTAATATACGCTCCAGAATGGTTAATGGAGGTAACATAAACTCTCGTTCGACAGTTAGCACTCGGCTAACGCTAGCCGAATCGAGCTCGTTACGATTGACAGCATCTAACACATCCTCCGGAATAGCCGATGGGGTGCTCTATCGATCTGGGGTGCTGAATACCTCCACCCCCACCCCCCCCCCCCCCCCAAGAGCAGTTTCTTGCGGATGGGGCTCGCGGGCCCGATGTCAATTCTACAGGATGTAGAGCCGAAGTGATTCTTGGTGGATAACTCGCCGGATCTTCCGGACCACGCTGAAATGTGGTATTAAACTATCACACGTCACCCACACGTAATAACAGTCAATATTATTAAGAGAGCAAGATGCCGCAGTCTGTCGTCGGTATAAAGTAGGATTTTTCTATCGAAAGGAAATTCGATAATGGATTGATTTAAGTTACGACAGCCCCCTTCTTGCTCATCTGCACTCTAAAGTAACTCTGTCCCGTTTTCGGACTCAGCCATTACAGAGCGAAACACATCAGGTCCGATAAAATTGACATCACACACATGCAGCATTCCCGCCCCACTGCCATAGAAGCATCACACTTCATGATATCACAAGAATCATCCGCAGATAAGCAGCCACGCGTATCAATCAAATTCACCAACATGACAGAGACACAGACATTCAGGATCTCCATACGACGGTATTGTAAATTGTAAACTGAGGCACACATTTTCCGAGCTGTACAGTGATAATTAAGTTTGGTCTAGGTGAGATGAGACTAGTCCTACCCATAGAGGAGGATGCGTGGCAGCCCACCAACCCGGAAAATACAGTCCAGCTTCGCGGGGTCAGTAGACTTGATATCCGCAAGTCATGGAGCTGTTTAAACCAAACAATAAATTACAGTCAGCTATACTGTCTTAATTTTGATTGAGAACACGACTGTTATACTGCATATACAAATCATTAGTGCGCGGGCTGATCAAGCAGCATCAACACTTAGACAGTATAACATCATGGAGAATTTCAAATATTGTCTTGACTAAATATTCCATTCACTAAGCAACACAGGCTGGAATAAACTGTACTACATACATGAGGCGGCGCATGTATAAGATCAAGTGCATATAAAGGGACGCTGTTCTGAGGAACAGAATATTGAAAACATATATACAGCAGCATCAAAACACCACCATTAGATACAGATTGCCTAAGTTTCTGATCAAACACATACTTTCAAAACAAGAATCACGTGATCTTCACTTCGAGTTTCCAGTAAATTGGATCAAAGGCTATAAACAAAAGAACCTCCCTACGCATATCTATCACATCATGATGGAGGAGACGAGAGGTGGTGAGTCGGGGTCAAGCTGCTGACGTCATCACACTCTCCCACACTCCATCGGGTGTTCCAGTCTGAAATTTGAACAGGCGAGTTTATAGGCATTCAACTTGAAAAACCGCTTCATGCTAATTAAAAGGTGAGCTTCCACAGGAATAACTTGTTCTAGATTTTAATGCTGATCGGGGACCCGATTTCCCATTGAGTGGGGATGAAAGCAACTATCCTTCCTTCTTATATTTATATTTGCCTTCTTCCTATGAAGGGAATATATAATCTGACTCCAGGAGAATAAAAATTAAATATTTCCATATTTTGGCAGAACCGACTCACCCTAAAACTTTCGGGTGTGGTCATCCGCACTCCTGTGACATCACCAAAAAATTTTAAAAGGAGGAAAGCATGCACTGAAATTTCATCTTCCCGTCAAACTCGACACTAGGGAAGATCGAGCATTTGGCTACTTTTATGTCGCAAACCAAATTCTGCTGTTTTGTTATTATTATTTTATTATTCGATGTTATATTGGCCAGGAAAATTATGAAGAGTTAGGAAAGTTTAAATTAGGTTAGTGTAGTTCCGCAAATCACGATCATGTGGGAATAATAAGTCACTTGCGGAAGATCTCGCCTTGTCCGACAGTCCATAAGAATCGGCGCCTGCTCACCTCAGAAAGAAATATCTGTGTAGAGATGCATCGCACAACGGACAGTCATGCAAGTGTGCATTTTCCAGAGACTCGGACTTGTAGCGTCATGTCAATCGCGAACTTTATTACAGAGAGCATTCTGTGCGGACTGCAAATACCTGTATTCAGCCACTCAGTACGGTGTAACACACGCATTATCATTTAAACATCGTGTGTTAGTTGTGACATTAAAACCTGGTGAACAGAATGAGGACATAGATATCCTCGCTCCACGTTTCTAAAGTAGACTTCCAATTACTGTGCTTCCAACGGGAAAATGGCCAAAACGAAATGCACCATACAATGACAAACTGACTTTCTGCAATTAGCTAGATCAACAGCATCTGCAACACAGCCAGCCAGCACCAGCACTCCAGCACCCATCACCACAGCATCGGCAGTGCCCATAAGAACAGCATCACCAGCACCTGCATCATCGGTATTCACACCAACTGTAGCATCTGCACCAGCAGCACCCACAGTGATAATACCGACAGCACACAGCACCATCCACATCCGTGATAGTACAGCCACTATCGGTGGTGATAAAAACTCCTGTGAAAATCCATGATCCAATTTTACAGGACATTTCTGACAGTTCAATATCTCTGCTCAGTGTGGTTGTCGATGAGGAGATAAGTCTCATGGAAGCCGTCATCACCACCTCCGCACCGCATACTAGCAGACCGACATCAATGCGCAGAACTATTCTTCCCATAGATCCTGCCATAAGAAACTCTACTATGCCAGACGGACCATATTCGGGAAAGCGCAGAATAGCTCATTAACCAGAGATCCGACAGGTTCACAGAACGTCCGCGAATAAGCTGATCAAGGCTGTTAAAATAAGAAAGTTATCCACAATCACTGCAGCAGCATTGACAACTAGCTTCATCGCATCGTTTAGTCAACCTTCAGCCAGCACCACCACCACCACCGCCATGACAACAGTGATGTCAGCAATCTCGGAGCCGCCACCCGTCAGCACTACATCCATCATCTGCACAACCACCACCACTAGTGCATCCATAAATACATCTACAACTTCATCCAACTTAAGTACCACCGACCTAGGCAACATAGATAATGAGATATCGGCATTGGAAGACCACCCACCACGACCGTATAGTATGAGTCATGGAACCCAGACTTGCGGGGGGGGGGGGATTTCTCTGCGGGCATTTGTGGACATTATTGCAGCAGAATGTGTGAATAGGTGTGTGGAAAATGGAACCATTATTATTTCATTATTTTTGAAATATTTTTCTTATTATATATGTTTTTATAATCGAAATCTTGTCCCTTTGCTGACTACGGTCATCCTATACAGCTACGCAAAATTCTTTCATAGCTGTGTCTCATGAAAATAATCGCTGTGGAAACCAATGTTGTAAACATTTTGTGTGCGACGTAAGTACAGAACACATCGTAGCGAATATATCTTTACTACCGTCATGCCATCCTAGCTATTGCTTGGGCTGCCTGATGAACCAATTTTACTTTATTAAAATACTATTTTTCTTATTATTTCTCTTCTCGCGTCAGTACGTCGAGACGGATTGTGGATAGCGAGAGCTATCTGTGTGGACCCACCAAAACAGGTCGCACCGTATGCATCCCTTTATATATCCGGTAACGATACGTAATTTCATATAACTGGCATTATTACTGTATTACTGTATGTTTTAACCCACATACACGCACGCACGCACGCACGCACGCACGCACGCACGCACGCACGCACGCACGCACGCACGCACGCACGCACGCACGCACGCACGCACGCACGCACGCACGCACGCACGCACGCACGCACGCACGCACGCACGCACGCACGCACGCACGCACGCACGCACGCACACATACATACATATATATATATATATATATATATATATCTTTCTTATATACATTTTTATATAACTATATTTGATGCATGTACTTTGGAGCTTGGGCATTCTCGGCAGAAATATAATTATCCGACACCGAGAGAATGATCATCCGAGTTATTGTTTTAGCCAAATCATGGTATTAAAATAAATACAAAGCATGCTGCACGAAATAAAAACAAAAAAAGAAAAGGTCTGGAAAATTAATTCCAGGACAAAAATCAAAACTAAAAGTATGCCTCCCTCCCAAACTCTTTCGCACCTCTATGTGCGCTTCTCTGATAACTACACATCTCTCGCATCACTACTACTCTCAGCTACGCACCTACTCGAGAAGTCTATAATTCTCACCTAGCATACTTCCGTGCACTTGATCCTCGATGCATTAATCGTTTGTCGCAGGTGTCAAACTAGGAGGGGGTGGTGTAGCACAGATTGACCGGATGGGTACGAACCATCCCAGCTAAGCTGGGTACGGGATGACCGCTCATGGTACGTTCCAAGCACCCCCCCCCCCTGAGTAGCATAGTACGTGTGTATAACGCCCTATGAGAGACGTTTCGTTAAAATGGCTACGTCTGTAAGACCGTGTAGCGCGCATGCGTGCGTGTCAGAACTTCGCTGGCAACATGTGCCAGTATTGGGAGAGAGTGTATGCTTATAGTGTACCGAGTTGGTACCGGTGATTTCCTGAAATCACTACATTCTCGTCGTTCTGGGGAGGCATCAGGACTGGAATGAAACGAGGATTTAAAAAACATTTACCTTTTTGAAATCGGACGAGAAATAGCCGAGTTATCATTAGATGGCTCACTTAAATTATTTTCAAAATATTGCTTTGATGTCGTAATCGCGTGTATGTATTAAATGAATGGGGAATGCGCTGATCACGTGATTGCCACGTCACCCTTTCTAGCTGCATGCTGATTGGTTACTGCTCGCCCACTGATTGGCTGGAGCGTCCTGCCTCTGACGTCATGAGTAGTATAAAAGGAGCCAAAAATCAAGAATCGAGGGCACTTTGGCAAGGAAGCCGACATGACAGCAATGTTGCCGGACCAGCGCAGTACTAGACGTGGGCTAACTGCTAACTGACTGTGGTACCTGCACCACAGCAGTGTCCTGTGGAATTGAGATCTCCTGTGCCTGTGAGTGGCCTAGAACATCCGCAATCACGAATATTGGAAGCTCTCGGACGGCCATCTGAGGGCAAATTAATTAAATAAAAGAACTCTCTTTCTGGAACACACACAGAGGAAATTCTTGCGGATGGGCCTTGCGGGTCCGATGTGAATTCTACAGGATGCAGAGCCGAGGTGATTCTTGGTGGATAACTCGCCAGATCTTTCGGACCATGCTGAAAAGTGGTCTCAAATTCCCGCGCAGCGTGTCATGTGTTATAATTAACTTTTAGACCACCGTCTGGCGTGACTCTGCTTGATGCATCGCTAGAGCTATGCGGCGTATCCCGCACGGTGTACCAAGTTTATGTACATGCATATTTAATTACCACAGTAGCCCTCTATGTTATGGGCAACTTTCAAACTACTGTCGCCGGACGGAAACTTCATAACATACTGTGTAACTTTATGTATTAATTATTCTGACTATCTAATGGGCATCTTTCTATAACTGTTCTCCTTCACCATCTTGAGAGTGAGCCACATCAACAGTCTGCTTGCGGAAATCTGCAACTCCTCGGAATCGTGCCATCTCTCGCTACTCAAACGTAGTGTATCAATTTCCGTGATTTATGAACTCTTACTGTACTGATGACTAATAGGTACTCAAGTAACTATACTATGGTACTATTTATTATTTCCGCAATAGGTACTGGTGACTAAAAGGTGCCGCCGTTCCGGCCCTGCGACTGCATTCTTATATTTTCTGTTTCATAATGTATATATTATCTTTATTTCCATGTACTTGGTCACAGTATCTACCCGCAGACTTGGACAAGTTACCAAAACGACAGCAGCGACTTATCAATGAGTGGTGTGACCAGGTGCCTGTGCTCGGGTTCAACTCTGGGCGGTACGACCTGAACCTCATCAAGAAGTACTTCGTGGATGAACTTACTACTACGTCCAAATGAACGGTGAAAGTCACCAAGAAGGCTAGCCAGACAATATTCCTCATTACGCCTGAACTGAGGTTTCTCGATGTAATCAACTACCTCGGCCCAGTGGTTTCTTATGAGAAATGGATCAAAGCCTACGGTTGACACGCAACAGAAGAGCTGGTTACCCTACGAATGGTTCGACTCACCTGAGAAGCTTGACAATCCTGGGCTACCTGATTATCCTGCGTGGTGGTCCAAGCTCAAAAGTGGTTACCTTCTTGAGTTGTCAGAGTGGAAAGCTTGTAAGCAGACCTTCAGAGATCTGGGGATGAAGACGTTTGCTGACTGGTTGCGATATTACAACAACTTGGATGTTAGCCCATTCATTGAAGCCTTAGAGAAGATGCGAGAATTCTACACAGAACGAGGTATTGACATTCTGAAGGATGTGGACACTTCCTGGTGTGTCGCTTCAGTACTTACTTCGTGGTACTGCTGAACATGAGCCGGATATTAGCCTTTACTCTCCAGGCAAGGAAGCTTACAAGATGTTAAAGGGTGCTGTTGTTGGTGGTGCGAGCATTGTGTTCATGAGATATCACGAGGCTGGGGTTACCCGAATTCGCCAAGGTAAGCGAGTATGTCAACGTCACCGTTATGATGCAAATGCTCTGTGTTTGTCAACCATGGCTCAAGTAATGCCTTGTGGTAAAGAAACTGTACGACGGTGGGGTGGGCGTGTAGAGCAGTGATATTGAGTGCTTTAAGCATGATCAGCTAGCGGATCATTGGTTCGGGTTTGCTGAGGTCGACATTGACGTACCTAAAGTGTTATGGCCAAAGTTTGAGGAGATGTCCCCCATCTTCTATAACTGTGAGATCCCAGAAGAGGCTATTCCTTCGGAGATGCTTGCATACCTTGATAAAACAGGTCGACAAAAGTCTACAACTAGAAAGCTCGTTGGTGCACTCTCTGGTAAGAAGAGGGTATTGTATGCACCAACTCTCAAGTGGTACCTTGCCCACGGGTTGGAGATTACTGTTATGTATTGCACTATAGACTACACCTCACAGAAACCTTTTGAATGGTTTGTAGACTCTGTTACTGAGGCACGTCGTACCAGGGGATGTTGAAAATAGTACAGCCTTGTTGGCTGATCTCTTCAAACTCCTCGGCAATGGTGCATATATGAAGCTGATCGAGGCATTAGAATATCATACCAACATGAGCTTCACTAAGGATGAACGAGCAGTAGACAGAGGCTTGCGTAGCGCATGGTTCGAGGATCTAGAGGAGATTGGTGATTCCTATGAATTGTAGAGCCGTAAGGCTAAAATCAGCATTCGTCGCCCCTTCCAGGTGGGTATAGCAGTATACGAGCTGGCGAAGTTGTGAATGCAGGAGTTCTACTATGACTTCCTCGACTGCTACGTAGCTCATGACAGCTTCGAGTACCTGCAGATGGACACCGATTCTGCCTATATCGCCATAGCAGGCTCCAAGCTCGACGAAGTGATATGCCCAGAGATGCGAGCGGAGTATGAGGCCTGCAAACGGGACTGGTTGGCATGGGAGAAATTGTCTAATCACACTCCAGGATTGTTCAAGCTCGAGTTCGAAGGCACTCGTGGTATTGCTCTCTGCTCCAAGTGTTAATACGTGGAGAATACAGACCGTTGGAACAGCAGAAACTTGCAAGCGAAATGCTCGACCAAGGGAATGTTTAAACAGCAGAATGATATCTCCTGGCAGAGGATCTACAGTTCACTCCATGGTGGGGTGGACAGAGCCACCAATCGAGGCCAACGCATGCGCAACCTGGGTATGGTGACGTATACGTAGGAAAAACTCGGACTCTCCGCTTACTATGATAAGTACCATGTGCTGCCAGATGGGGTCTATACCGACTCCATCGAGTATCATGTTAGCACCCTAGGGGTGGTAGCTGTGTGTCTTCAGGGACTAGCTGAAGCTCTTCTATGACAAATGGTCGCCTAGGCACTCCGTGCTGGAGTGCCAGGTAGTACAGTGTAGCCCGCCCTCCGCCTCCACATACCTGTCAAGCATGTGAACATCTATCGACCAGTTAGGATCTGTTGCACGTCATCGACCACATTCCAGCTCACCAGGCTCATACAGGTACCGAACCAGAGCATCAGGGGGGGGTGGGCTCCACTTCCTTGTTCGCTCCTCTAGAGCTGTGACCAGCAGAGTGTCTGATAGCCTCTACCGGCTTCTTCCCGATTAGCCTAGTAACCTTGGCATTGGATCTCTACACCACAGCAGGAAGCCCTCTCACTCATACTCCAGAACGTTCACTCGGCGCGGCCATTTCCTGGGCGTATTGGTGTGGGAACAGTCTCTCTGCCAGTGTCTGATTCCACCGCTCAACGATAGCCTTAGCACGGTGATGCCCTACCTCGCCTCACCTAACTGCCACACCGTGTTTCTGCATGAGGGCTGCAGTCTCTGCTCTGAACTCCTTACCCTCATCCACCTGCAACAATTCCGGCCACTGGAGTGGATTTTCCGAAGCCTCGTAGACACCCTGGATGCCTGGGCCACCTGGCCAGCTGACTTGTCTGTGAGTGGTACTGCCGCCTTGTACTTGCTGGCGACATCGACGATGGTGAGGGCATACTTTAGGTCTTACGACCAACCGAGTGATGTGGAAGGAATAGAACATATGCCTGGTGAACTCTGTTCGGGACAGTTTCCTCGAAATGGGCATGCCTGATGTGACGTGGACGAGGTCTGTATCTCTGCCACATCGCCTGGTGGCTGAGCCACTGGCTAACTGTCTCCAATGTGAAGTTGTGGCCCTTGCGATGTGCAGCCTCGAGTAGTTGAGGCGGGCTCACGGTAATATCCCCCAGACTGATAGTAGAGTTCCTCAAGAAAGACAGTTGATAAACTCCCGGATTCCATCCCTGACGTCCACTCCTGTCCTGTATTGCACGGCCTGGGTGAACTCTAAACAGACGAACAGACGGCCGCCATTCATTCGACCATCACTGAAGACCTCCTCAAACACCTCCGTACACTCGCGTCTAATTTCTGCTGGATCCTCACTGAACAGTAGTTTATCGACCAACCCTCGGAAGTTAAGGGACTTGACCAGGTCATACATAGACGCCATCTTTATATAGTACAGCTTAAGGGCCTGCGACTCCGAAGAACGTACCTACTCCTGAGGCGATGGATCGTATGACTTCAGAAACCTTCTCCACCCCATGGAGAGCATTGTTGACGATCTTGCAGACCGTGTCGCCAGCCTTCATTTTGAACAGAGTGATGAGAGCCCCAACTGCTGCCAACGGACCGATAGTACCTTTTGCGTAAGTGAGCTCTGTGTACTAGCTCGTGATTCAGGCGTGGTCTCCGCTACATCATCATACTCACCCGTGGTCCCCGCTACATCGTAGTCATCTGCATCATCCTCCTCATCATAGTCCTCCTCATAGGCCTCTTCATCTATATCCTCGACTGGATCTTCATAAGCCTCTGGTTCATACATCGCGCCGGGGATCCATCGCTGGGGGACAGCTATATAGTAGCTTTAAACTGTAGTCTATAGCATGGCATCTGCAATCTTGATTACGGGTGTGTTTGCCTTAGCGAACTGGGGACTCAGCTTTGCCGACAAGAAGGCAGCAGAGGTCGAGCGTGAGCATCATAACCAGGCGATGGAGAAGCTGTCTAAGGAGAAGTGTGAGTCCAGCAAAGCCCTCGAGCATATGCGCCAGAGGGAGGCACGCCGACGACAACTCCGAGCTCAGGCTAGCCAGAGCCTCAAAGAGGCAGATGAGACTCTCGATGAGTACTACGAGGCTGTAAAGATATCTGAACCAACGCTCGACTATAAAGTATCGACAGGTCAGAAGACAGCAGAGCTTATAGTAGTGGTGGCAGCTGCAGTGGTGACAACAGGAGTCATGCTCTACACACGCTCAAGCTGAATACATGATGTGTTCGACATGCGTACCTTAGCATAGCCAAAGTAAAGTGCCATCACACCTAATGAGCGAGTCCCAGATATGAGGTTTCCGATGTTGAAGCTGAGCCAGTTGCCCTGATTAGGTGGGATGTCCCTGTCCCTGAGGTGGTGACGGCCCTCGAGTGCCGACTCGAGGTCGTCGCTTCCACTGGTTAGGAGCAGAAGTGCATATGACTTCGTTTTCTGTCTGTAGAGTTGGCAATCAGCCAGCTTGCGTAGCTCACCAAGAACATTGGTCCCAGCAACCACACGCTTGAAGTCGTCTAGCTTATCAACCTGCTGGATGGCTCCTAACTTCTGAACCAGGACCGCAACAGCAACACAGTCCGATGCACCACGATGCAATGTCAGCTCTACCCATTGGTTAGCTGTGGCCTGGACCTGCTGGTGTTCTCGCTCCACATGCACGATCCGCTGTTTGGAATCCGTTTGCTTCAGCTCCTGGTCATTCTCGTCATGCCAGACATGAAGTCTTGGAGCATTCATCGTCGCATCTGCGAGCTGGTCAGTGTACACCCGGAGGAACAGCCTATCCTGCATGGCAGCCGGATTCACATGTGTGTTCTCGAGGAGGGTTAAGAGTGGAACTGCCACAGGCTTCTCGACACCTGCCCATAGTTCGAATTCTGTGAACCCCTCATTACACCCACAGCGTAGTACCCATTTCCCTTCGCATAGAAGGTTGGGCCATGAGCCAGCGGACCTAAGACTCTGTGATCATCGTTCACATAGGGGGTGTCCATGGTGCTGTTGCTCTGCATGATCTGCCACCTGTTCAGAACCTGTGGGAGCCCTACTGTCTGTTCTATTGTACTCTGAAGCTTGAACTCGAGTGTCATGCTCTTGATCTCGTGGATCTGTGCCGAGATTGCAAAGTCAATGTACTTCCCAGCAGCGGACAACGGGTTCTCATCATGTATACTGGGTCGAATGGCCATCAGGCAGTCCTTCCATGGATCAGTGCGGTGCGATGTCGTGGGTTCAATGGCCCCATCTGGATGTTGCACATACTGCAGCATGTTCAAGGTCTGGGTATATAGAGGGGTTAAACGGCTGCCATGTTTGGTAAAGTTCTCCAGCAGATTGCCTATCGGCAGCAGGACAAGTCGGCACGACAGTCAGCATGACAGCCACGGCGTGCACTGTCCCACTGTGACAGGGTCCGAGGACTGCTTCGTGACATCAACATTATCCACGAGCGAGCCAAGGTCACACCTCTGTCTGATGCGGAGATACTGGCTGCCATAGAGGAAGGAGTGCCAGCTCGTAGTACAAATGAGCTCCTGACTCGGATACTCTACCGGAAGTTTGACAGCACCCAGGGCAGGACACTCGACCTACCTCCTGTGGCCCACACCAACTGTTATTCTAGCTCCAAAAGGCGAGGGTCGACCCCAAAGATCTACTAACGGTCGGGAAGTGGGCTGCCGTATTTAGCCTCCATAGCCAGGAAGAGCGAGATATGCTGGATAGGCTCCAGTCTGGAGCAAATAACTACTTCAGGGAGGAGGTCAGTGCCGCTGTAGCGGAGAGCCATGACACCAGTCATGCAGAAGGTACTCAGGAGGGGTTCACTGTTGGCCGCAAGGAGGCTGTTGAGCACATCTTCAATGAAGAATTGGAGATTGGCCAGTGATCTGGCAGCATTTCTGAAATTCCCAGATAACTACCAGGACTACCGTATCAAATCCGCTCGCAAGTCAGATGCTCATCGTGCATGGACAAAATGGATCTTCCATGAGAAGTTTCAGAAGAAGAGAGCCCTAGACTCTGACCCTCAGTATGTAGAGTTTAAGCGACAGGCTTCTGACGAGGATCCTCAAGCCTCTGACGAAGTTCCTCAAGCATTTGACGAATTAGCAGAGACCGCAGACGAAGGAGCGGAGACCACGCAGCCTTGTAATGAATGAAAAAACTTGCGGCAGCTGCGACAATCTGTCAGCAATGACGCGTAGAGCCGGCTAGTTTCCTGACTGAATTCAGCTTGTAGGTGAAGGTCTGCACCTTTTCCAGGGATGGTTTGAAGTGTTACAGCTCACATGTCTTCTTGATGCTGAAGATGAAGCGGTACAGCTCAGCTGCCCTCTGTACACCTGCGATAAAATCCCCTTTGGTCTCCTTGAGGGTTAAGCTGTTGTATATGGTCTCGAGAAGGGCACGTCCACACTTGGAGCTGAAGCATAGCAACCGGGAATTGTGGCGGATGTCTGGTGAGATCTTGTGGGTGTACTTCTGAAATAGGATGAAGACAGTTATCTTTGCATGCCGGGTGCGCCTGGTGATGTTGCTGAGGTAAGTGACTGTCTTCTGGTCCATTGCAGGGTCATCGATAACTAGAACAAGTGGTTCTGTCAGTCGGGCTGCCAGCAGCTTCTCCATCAGTGCATGCAGATTCTGCGTCTTGGAGATTGGGCCATTGTACCATTGATCATTACTGTCAACCACCTCAGTGGTGGAGTCAGACACCAGAAGGATGTATTGAGAGTGTAGATGTTCGGCCAGGAGAGCCCGCAGCAAGATGTCTTTCCCGTGTCCTGATGGGGCAATGATCAGCACCACCTGGCCAGCATCAGCCGGCCCACTGTCGAATGGTACAGATATGTGTGCGGAGGATGGTTAGCACTTGGTTGGCGGTAGCCTCATCTATATCCTGGAGAGTAAATGGCAGTACTTCCTGCACCAGCTCTTTCACCTGCAGAGCGGGGAATCCTGCACATCCAGCAGATACGAAGGATGCGATGGAGGCATCAAGCATGAAATCCCAGCAGCAGGTGAGAAGATAGTGTAGATGGGCTGTTTCAGCACCCACAGTGTCTAGTACATCCAGTATCTGTATGATACATGCACGGGAAGCCATGACTATCCTGTGGTCTTAAACCTGTGTACACCCATATGCTTTGACCCATACCTGGGACGAGGTAGTTCAGCACAGGTGTTATGAGGAACATGGTCTGACTAGCCTTCTTGGCGACTTTCACTGTACCTGTATATATTTTTTTAATGATAGTATTACTCTCTAATCGGCATACCAAAGAACCCTGACTTCTTCACCTCTGGTAGCCAGTGATACTGTTCAGGCCGAGGGTTCCTATCTTGAGTGTCCCTCCATCCTGGATGAATGTTCTCCGTGGTCTCAGGAGATCCTTAACCAGGTCCTGTGCATAGGACTCAGCCATAACATTGATGGCTCCAGCATCATCGACTCCGAGCACACCTCGAATCGTCGCCCTCGTCTTGATGCCCATCCCCTTGTATACAGTCTTGGCCTTGTTATGGCCGATTGTCCTACCATATCAGTGATCCCGATGAGATCTCGTGCTGGAATGGTACCTCAGATCTCCCGCGGGTCTCCCTTATCATCGAAGTCTAGGAAGGAGATAGGGGCAACAGTGTCCTCTGAACCGAGGCTTGCCTCGCCCAAGTGAGCAAGATCGCCTAGCTCTTTGCTTTCTAGGTCTGTGAGTGGCAGAGTCATAGTCATAAACAGACGGCTTAAACCTACTAGGCATACCCCCAGTGAAATAGTTGGGCATATGAGGACCACACAGTCGGCCAAGGGAATAGGTAGCAGTGCTCAGGGTACTGGCCCTCTCTGCAGGGGCACGCCATGTGGGCGGTCCACCATTCCCGGGCATTGGCAATCCTCAGTCTGCATGCTCGACTATGGGCTACACACTGCCCTCCAGCACGCCATGCCGCATATGCTACAGGGGTCTCGTGATCCATCTCTCACTATTCGGGGGGGGGGGGGGAGGGGGGGATTAAACGTAGGCGACGATGATCTCAGCCATTGCACTCGTTGCTAGCCCTAGAACCGCGGCCTCCATTAGTGTAACACGTTCACCCATGATCTTGGCGGCAGCAGTGTAGGCGGCAGCAATGAGGGCGATCTTTGGGATGGGGTGAGTTATTCCGAGACAGTGCCCGGCCACCCCACTCACCACTGTAGCGAGGACAGCCGCAGTGGCGGCAGGAAGAACCTCACTTCCCCCTGTCATCTTCACCACGGCCACATTCGCCACCACGTTACTGGCGACATGGACTTCCAGAGGTTTTGCTTTGGTCAGTAACTTCTGTGTCTTGGTTCGCAGCAGGTTCTCCACCTTCTGAAGACTCGCCTGGCTCTCGGGCAGTTGCTTCACGATCTGTACCATTGACATCATTGTTTAAGCACTGAGTATACAATGTGGTTAAACGTCTGCGTCCCCTGTCGAGAGAGCTAATAAGATCTTCCCAGTCTGCATCTGCTAGGTGGCCGGGTTGGTACTCAGGAATATTCATCTCTCTATTGAGACATCTTAAACATGTCCGGGCTTACGCTATGCGAGATGTACTATGATGTCTTTTGGAGGGAGTTGAAGGATTACAAGAAGAAGACACCAGATGAGCTCGCTCAACTCTCCGGTGCTGAGCTGACAGAGGAGCTGATGGCTGTGAAGCTCTATCTAGGATTTGGCAACGGTCAGATCTGCTTCCTCGAATACCTTATCATGGGCGGGAGTATCGTCGAGCAGTTCCTGCGAGCTAAAGGTTTCTACAAGGATCGGGAGTATCTGTCAGATGTGTTCCAGCAGTTGCAGACCACCATGGCCTCACCGGACTCAGACCTGAACAAGGCTCTCCAATACTACAAGCTGGGAAAAGGATGTGGTGCCGAACCCTCCATCCCTTGGATGTGCATGTAGGCAGCGGGTATAGGGGCTGTAGGGCTGGTTCAGTGTCTCACCGTGGTGCCCACTGCTACTGTAGAGAGTCAGGATAGTCTAATAGCTGATCTGCTAGTGGTGGAGTAGGCTGATCCCGAGCACCGTGATAGCTAGGCCTGACACCACACGAAGAGCTACCACAGGAAGCGGTGTCGGAGCGACTGGCTGCAGTGTCAGGGTGCCTGGAGCTGCCGTGTCGACTGGCTGCAGTGTCAGGTCAGAACGACTCTATGGCTCATACTACACGTAGGTGTGTTGAAGCCGAGGTGGACACCGGGGGAACTCCGCTCGACTATCATGTTGTTATAGCCCCTGACTTGGAGGTCCTCGATGTTCACGATCATGTTGCTCAGAATCAACTGTAGGTGTGGCAAAATAGCAAAGTCAAGTTTGCGACCAGCCTTCTGCGACCCCTACTGGAACTTAGCCATAAGACTACTGGGGTCTGCCACGATGCCCATATCCTCAACGAGACTGATGAACATGGCCTGGACCTCTGCTCCGCTGACACCATCTATGGAATGCTGCAGCTGGGTCTGTGCCATAAGGAGGCAGTAGCACAGTGCTTTCAGGGACTGGTTGATCCGAACGATCCCTGCTGGTGTGAGGCCTGAGGTGGTGTGTGGGACAAAGTACTTCCACACATCTGGATAGTCCTGCCGCAAGCCAGTGATGTGCATATTTTGCACCAGCGCTCCAGGGTCGGAGTCTGGATCAATCGGAAATATCGCTGTCTTCCGATGACCTACTCGTCGGGGTGTTCGATAGGGGAATCCTGAGTAGTCATGTCTCGGGTCACCATACATAACCCGTAGACCGCTGTTGTCACCACCATGCCACCGATAGTCTGGGTGAGCGCTGAACTCTCTCTGTAGTCTGCCGGCCGCTGAGATGCTATGACTGTTGAGCTGTGGGTCGAAGGCATTTGTATCAGGGAGGCTTGCACCCAGCTCATGGAGGATTCGTCGCACCATGAAGTACACGTGGAATCTGAGACAGCTGGCGATGAGCACAGCTTCAGGAGTACCAGAATAGGAGTGAAGCAGGGTGGAACTTACTCCACATCCGGCCATGGCATACCACACGGCAAAGTTCAGCTGCTGATTCAAGTATGAGCTTGCTTCGAACCCTTGATGGTGATGGGGTGGTTGGTCAGCGGTCGTAGGTTGACGGAGAAGCTGGTTCGGGACCGTCCATCCACTGTGATGGAGAATGGTGTTAGCTCTGGTATATCATCCAGTAGGCCTCTCAGGCCAGTCAAGGGTGTACCCAGGAGGGGTGGTTTACTCCGGATGACTGTCGTGAGGTTCAGTTGTAAGGCCATCTATACTGGTGTTCTTAAAGCTACCGCAGCACACTATTTGTAGTCGTCTCGACTCCAGAGACCAGCGAGGCGATCTCGCCGTAACATCTCGTTTTTTAACTCCTCCATATCAACCCGCCCGCTGGAGCCTTTGAGGTATTGCTGTCGCACTTTAGGTTTCTCCATGCGGTACAGGGCTTGGACCTTCAATATATGGCAGTACTCTTCATCGGTGACCTGGCCATCCTCGAGAGCTTTGCTGACAGACTCGTCGATAGTCGGTAGCATACTCTGTGCCAGTGCCATGTACTTAGCATGCTTCTCCAGCCTCCTTGTGATCTGCCGCTGCCCCACCCCAAGCCCGTGGCCAAGACAGTGGCAGCTAGTGCCACGCCACCCAGCGGGATGGCGACGATGGCCGCCACCCCTGTAGCGAGAGTGGCCACAGCTGCCACCCCAGCACTGGCTCCAATCACACCCGCATCAGTGGTTGTACATGCGAGGACGTTGTAGGCTGTCTTATATCGCCTGCACGTTCTGCCTCATGGACGAGATTCTGTCTGGTGGTATCTATGTGCTGGAGTCGGCAACCATGTACTGTACCCCCCTCATCAGCCTTCAGGGAGGGGTATATTTCTGGTTGCTTCTGCCACTCTGATTTTGCCTTAGTATACCTGGAGATTAAACCTGCATCACCTGCAGAATCTGCTCATGAGTCATAGAAAGGTTCATTTTGGAGAGCCTGGCGAACCATGCCAGCTTGTTGGTTTCCAGACAGACGTCTCTTAGACAGAGGTCATCCAGCACTATGTCGGGCGCCAGTAGCCTTCTGAGATGTGACATCTGGAACTTCACCTTATCGCCAAGATAGTAGGTCCGCCACTGGATGGTTTTCTTGGTCTTACACTTCTGCGCCATCTTCTCTTTCCACTGTATGACATCTTGCTCATCCTCGTCTGAGAAGCCACCTGGCTCATCCTCGTCTGTGAAGACATCTAGCTCATCATCGTCTGTCAAGACTCCTGAATCCTGCTTACTCTCCTCCAGGAGGGCCTGCCAGTATTCGAGCCGGCGGCAGAGAGAAGCAGCTAGCCCCTGCCCCTGAGGGGATGAAGATCACTATCGATTCAGATGGAACAGGGCTCGATCTGGCACAGATATTCCTCGAGAGGTTCACTCTGTTCAGCTTAACCGTTCATATATTGCCATGATTCCCATCATACTGCTCATGCTGGCGTCTACAGCAGTGTCACAGGGCGCTGAGACTGCCATGATATTGGATGCCAAGTGGGCCCACTTCCGGGATGACCCCCAGTACAATCCTTGGGTTGACCCCTTGCGGAGAAACATTTATGACCGCTTTCACCCACGTAAAGAGATCGAGTCTCTCTGCCACTTCTATGGGGTGGAGAGGGTGGAGAGGGTAGGCCGTGGTTGTCAGCTGGAGACCCCTGCTCAGCACCAGATTCTCTGTGTAACATGTGATCATGCCAGAGTCTGCCGTGGTTCAAATGCTACTCACTTTAGCCTCCTCCCAGGTGAGCGTTGTCAAGGTAGATGGAAGCCCCTATGGGTGGTCCCATCATGCCGATGCAACTCTGGCAGAGACTACGTGTTTGTCTGAGCCTACACAGAATAGAGAGAGGCCGGCTCTGTGGTTTATGACGATCAGTGGTGTATATAACTGTTGAGGCTTGTCTCTAAATAGGCGTTCAGCCCCTACTCATTTGTCTAAATGGAAATCCAGTTGAGGGAGGTGGTAGCCTTTTGACCCCGACACTACTAACGCATAGCATCCATGCGCGTGCATCAGATCCACCTGTCAGTAAGAGTGTATGCTTATATTGTACCGAGAAATCACTTCATTATCGGCGTTCTTGGCACCGATTAGGACCGGAATGAAGCGAGAATTTCAAAACTGTTTACCATTTTAAAATCGGACCAGAAATAGCCAAGTTATCCACAAATGGTAATAGCGAGATTTGAACCTGTGATTTTAAGTTTGCCAATAAACACAAAACAAGGATCTCATGCCTTAACTACCTCGGCCATGTATGCATTAGTAATTTTAGCTGATTAGTTATGCATTGCTGTTACTGCGTTATCTAGAAGTGACGACAGACTGATAAGCACAGTAACCACAATACTCACGCTCAGAGATAAGATTACTAAGAGGCGAGATTTTAGTAGGGTTGCGGTGGGTCACTCATTAGAGTATTGCATAGGATTCCCAGGCTGCAGACTGGGGCTCAAATCCGCTCAAATGACCTCGCTAGAACTTACCTGAAATTTCGAAACTAGGTAAGACGCTAGGCCGGGGTAATATGACCAGGTTAGATAAAAACCCACCCCAGTGCGGGGTAAATGCACCACAGACACACACACACACACACACACACACACACACACACACACACCAGCCGGCTGGAATAGCAACAGGGTGGGGTAGGAGATAGGTAGGGTAGGATAGGTAGGATAGGTAGAAAAGTGTCCCACAGATAGAAAACCCTCCTCAGGATACCAGCCAGAATTAGAAAGGCCGGCCACTGGCCGCTATCCTAAGGAGGTTCTCTCGGACAATGGGGTCCGCACGGGAGTTTTATATTCTTGGTCATGGCCATTTGTCTAAATGGAAATCCAGTTGAGGGAGGTGGTATTTTTCTACTACCGGCTATACTACTTAAGCACTAACCTATGATTAGGCAAACTTCAATATTGAGTACGTCATCTCGCATGTGTGTCAAAATCGATATACTATTCCTTTAGAGTCGTTTTTAAAACATCCATTGTTTAACAAAAAAACCCAACACTTTTTATATTTTAGGCCAGTTAATGTTGTTACATTGACATAATCTTTAGACTCAGACACAGCATTCGTTGCGCAGTTATTGAACATTAACGAGTGTACATGTTTTATTTTAAGCCCAGTTAATGATGTTGCATTGGCATAATCTTTAGACTCAGACACAGCGTTCTCTGCTCAGTTATTGAACGTTAACATGTTCATGCGTTATTTGAATAAATGGTAAGCTCCTTAATATTTGAGACACACAGCTGCAGGATTAGGACGCTAAAGAGTTTTCGGCCAGGCTTCAAAGTAGAAATAGCTAAGGATCAAAGTACAAACCTGAGGGAATAGATCGATTTCATAAGTTTCTAATTGCAATTGACACATTCTTAGGATGACTAAAATTCTGCCTAAATTGACGCGTGAAGTGTGAAGTTAACGTAAACTGGATTACTGTACACACCAAGCTAGCGATTTCAGGCTTATTACCATCACACAGCTCGACGAGCTCAGCCATATACATCCGAACATATACTTCCATGCTTTCGATAATATTATTATTATTGTAAGAGGTTTGAAACAGTGTACGCCCCGATACACACTCTAGTGCTCTTCAAGCTGTGTAAAACAACGTCACAAGACCATCTCAAGCAGGAAAATCTACGCTATTACGCGAAATAATTAGATACAGAGCTCAGCTATTCGATAAAACACCTGAACAAATTATATTATGTTACGGGGCATATCAACCTGCTTATGAGAGGCTCGGCGCGGATGTAGAGATATATTCAGGAGTTCAACATTTAGAAATAGATGCCAACTCCCAAAGATAAGTCTCTCCCCGGCCGCATACGCACCCCATAACAGAATCGAAATATATATATACAAATCTGAATGCAAAGAAGTGTTTACAATTAAAAATAATCTTAACTAAAACTTATAACAAATTTACTAGCTGTTATGGTCATGCATTATGCATCACGTTAGATGTTTCGTCATAGTGCGTGCGGGTTTGCAGGCGTGCATACGTACGTGTGGGACTGGTGTGCATGCGTACGTATGGTCGTACAGACGTGCGGGGGACTTGCGAGCGTGCATGCGTGCGTGTGGACGGGCAGGTGCGCATGCGTGCGTACGTACAGGTGTGCGTTCGTGTGTATGGTCAGGTGTGCGTGGGTGTGTACGTACAGACTTGCTGGCATGCAGGCGTGCGTGCATGCACATGTATGGGCTTGCGGGTGGGCGTGCGTGCGTGCGGCCTTGCCGGAGTGCGTGCGTGCGTATGGTCAGGTCTGCGTACATAGGGGCTTGCGGGCATGTGCGCGTGTGTGTGTTCACTCGGGAGAGCTTGAGAGAGAGACGATAGGTAGATGAAGTATGCAGAAGTTTGAGATATAAAATACTGTGCTAGAGCTCTTAGACCCGTTTCAAGGACCAAATCTCTGTATCACAACCGATTTCCCGCAGTACGCTAATAGACTTTCCATTTTTAGATATGCCCCTCCCATCGCTAGCTAAGCTCCACCCACATCTTTAGCGTGTTGGGACCGATCGATCTCTGAATGCCCTCACTAGCAATTTCCAGAAAGCTATATGTGTAAGCTATTGAATATTTTGAAACTAATCTGACTGGGTGATGTTGGTTAAAACGTATTTTATTGTTGTTCTAATGGAAGAACGATAAGATATGCAGCTTATAACGGCGTCATCCATATGCATGAACATATAATACATTGAAAACTGAAAGAAGCACCGTCTATAACCAGTCCAAACGCTGAATCAACCTAGACAGAATTATTTTCCAAATATAGCGCGGCCGCTCGAGGCCCGTTAAAATTGTAATATGTTGTTGTTATTAATTTAACATTATTGAAAATTGATTCACTGAACTTTGTATGACTCTGACGAGCCCTATACGTGGTCGGAGCTGTTTTAAAGCTCGACTAGTTGATTTTAATATGTTGGAGTAATAACTAACCGATTGTCCTTATGCGATGCATCGACCCTTGTACATTGTCACGACTAAAACATCAAGATTCAGACGGTTAAGGATCAGTCTAGTAGACTAACAGAGCCGTCTTCCACAGTTGTCCTTACGCCATAGCTTGTCCATTTAGAATTAATCTCCCATGATTGAACGTGTTCCCAGAGTTAGGAAAAGACGTGTCCAGACATGCAACCTGTCAATCATTCTTAATTATCATCATTAACCCTTGTCATGCGTTACTATGCTAATTACCCTTAACCTCGCCTCATAGGATGCCAGGAGGCAGGTGGTTCAACGTGGGGGTGGGGGTTTGGGTGGGCTTCACGATCGAACGAGTTCCCAGGAAAAGACGAGGCCAGAGATGTAGCCTGTCAATCATACTTACACTATGCATTAACCCGTGCACGTTTGACATGGCTCCAAGAGATTGTCGCTTAATTACACTCATTAACCCTTGTCAATCAGCATCAGTATATATGTGTAATATAATTTGATCTACCTTTGATAAAGCAGCAAAATAGAACTTCTAATAGTTTCTCCATTACAAGAAAATTAATTATCATGACTTGAGGGAATTTAGGCCAGGGCGTTACAGCTGCTGCTGCTGCTGCTGCTGCTGCTGCTGCTGCTGCTGCTGCCGCTGCTGCTGCTGCTGCTTCTATTCTCATAACGTTTCATTTGTAGGATTTTCGAAGATTCGACGTTCTTCACAGACGGCGGTGCAGTTGCAAAGTCATTTGGCGTCATACCTCATCGACTTGGCGTCCTGGAGATTAAACATTTCACTGACAGTAATTCTGGCAAATATTCGTGTTATGCTACAGACCGCCGGACGGAGATCCGCGCGGATTTCTGGGTAATCATGGACAAGCCATGCAACTTAGGTGAGAGAACAGGCCGATCAATTTCTAGCTATGACCCGCCCATTTCTAGCTAATCTCTGTGTCATTTTACGCGTGTTAATCAATGTAAAGCCTTGAAACCTCGACTCCCCCACCAGAATCTAGATTCCAAGGTAACTATGCAGATAAGATGTTGACTGTTTTGAAACTAATTTAACAGGGAGTTCCCATTGAAAAGAATTTTAAAATAATCAACAAAATATTTATTAAATTGAAGATATACAATTCGTAAACTTTGGTGATGGACTTTTCGATTTAATTGACTGTGATTATGACAACAGCTAACTAAGTCACGTAAGTGATTATTACAGATTGGATCCCTGCATTATACTATATGTATCATAAGATTGTAAAGAAATTAAAAAATAGAAAGACTCTAATTAAGTCCGATTCAACAAGCATGATGATAATATATACTGTTTTCTGTTTTTCCTATGTGTAGTCTACATACAGGAACCTAGCAATCACACCAGCTTGGAAGGAAACTCACACATGTTCACATGTGAAGTAAAAAATAAACAATCCATAGAGTGGCTGAAAGATGACATCACTGTAACGCCCACGGACAGAATCACGGTAACTACATTCTAAACCCGTCAAATGTGGATGCCTTATGAGTAATCGGCATGTCGTCACTAAAGCAGGGAGGCTACCCTGATAGCGCGGGTTACTGAGCATGTACTGGACCAATACTAGCCCAGTATTACTAAGCCAATACGTCCTGGTGCTGGATCTGTAACTGGCATTATCATTGGAAATTCCTTAGCGGAAAGAGAGAGAGAGAGAGAGAGAGAGAGAGAGAGAGAGAGAGAGAGGGGGGGGGGGGGGCGGCGGTGAGATATCGTATGTACTTACGTGCTTTCATAACAAATCAAGAAATTCGTCAAGATTTCACTTTATTAACTTTTGAAAATGTAATATCTTTCTCTGATGTGATGGTAGAAATCCGAACATAACACTCGACCATGATACCGCAGCTTACTGGGCTGATGCTGGGTCGATACTCTATTGGCACATTATCGGCACAGCACCGGCCCTGTAAGATGTGTTATCAGGCTGATGATGTATGTGTAGTCTGATTGTAGAACCGCTAAGAAGGACATTTGCGAGAGAAAAGTAAAGGAAAATAATTCTTATTTTTTCTGAATCAGTATACCCCATAGAGCACGAAATCCCAATGTGTGGACCTTGGGGGATTTTTTTCTGAACAGTTTATAATTTGGGCTTTATGTGCTTTTGAAATGAAGGGGTATGCCTAGCAAATATGCGTTTTTCGACACTTATTATGATGCTGATTCAAGGAAAATCTGCAGTAATTTGTAAAAATGCTTATTCACTGGCATCGTAATACCAATTTGGTGTGATGCCGTCACCATGATGAAACCCACCTGGCGTCCATTTTTATGCAGTCCGTGTCCGTGACCTTTTTGCCAAAGTCATTTCTTCTGGATGGTTTCATTTGTGAATACCACGAAGTACGAATTGACCGAGATGGTATTCGTGCCGATGAAGTGTTGATACTTCCAATCACAGACCTGACCCTAGGGCAGACACCTGCATATACTCCACACTGCCTTACATATCTTACCAGAAGACCAAGTGACGAAACCTAAATTTCCAAGTACATCTGTAGTATTTGACTAATCACTATTCATTTCGTGACGAAACCGACCAAACCGGCCTCTGTAGTCGTTTTGAGTAATGCCCATTTACAGGCCAGGAGAAGACTATTTTTTATATTTTACCACTGAAATGACTGGCTCCGAGCCAGTCATTACAGTGCTACCTTTTCAAAAATAGTCTTCTCTTGGCCTGCAAATGGACATTAAATAAGTAAACATTCTAATTTTTCGAAGAAATTTAGTCATTAAAGGGTTGAATCTGTTGATGTTGCTGCTACCAAAAATCTTGGCAAACTTGTGAATAGACTTAGTGGCTTCCATTTATACAATGTGGGGATCTGGAATAGATGAATCTCTGGGTCACATATTATCCTCATTCTGTCATGCACAGATTGAGTGCCGCAACAATTGTCCGTGCTATGTGGACTCGCTATGACGCTAGGAGTATAATGATGACCATGACAGTATCAAGGAGACATTTCAGTCAGGTCTGACTTGACAAGATATTGAGGCATTGAAAAAATGTTTCTCGTTAACATAGCGCATGATGATACTCTAACTCTTCACGATGACAGCTCGGAGCTGCTTTGAAGAACTGAAAATCTCATTATCATCACAGCCTAAAACTGCAACATTATGGATCTAATTGCTAACTTATGCTCGAAAAATAGAAGCTATTGTATCATTTGAAAGACTAAAGAACTGGAACTGACGTTTTAGAGCACATAGTTAGTTTTTTCACTTATGTGCAGAACTATACGAACAATATTAGGCCTTACATGACATATAAGGAAGGTGGTCATGATGTAGAAAGAACAGCACGCTGTTTAAACAGACTCTTGTCAGACCTGACAATAGCCAAGCGCTCTTATGTTCAATGTAGATCTGTGTATAGTCGTGGTGGTTTGACAGATAACCGAGGTTTGACTAAATCTGCGTGTCACCAATGAGTGTACATCTCGCCCATCAGTGTGGCAATCCATGAGGCCATGGCGACTTGCTTGCAGAAGAAGATACGGACTTATGACCAACACGTAGATCTCAACAGTTGTCGAAAATATGACGATCTCGTTGATCTTCATAAAATATTAGACAATCCATTCGACGGCACCTTCCATAAACAATGGCAAGCAGATGTTGATGTTTTGATTATCTCGACCTCCCTAGATTTAGCCAAGAACCGGCAAACTGTTGAAGTAATCACCAATGACACGGGTATCTTAGTGTTGCTTCTGCATCATTTTCCAGGTGATATGGCGAACATATACATTCATAAGGTCATCGGTTGAACAAGGATATTAGCATGTTAATGCCAAACTATTATGAGGATGCTGCAATGGAGGAAGTCGATCTCTCAGTCAAGTGTTGACGTCGTACTCAATTACAGCACAAGTAGTCTGACGTTACAATACATAGTGGAGTACCTAGTTCCGTCATAATATATGTGTGTATACTTTGGGGCTTGTTTGACTTGGGGGGGGGGGGTTGGGTGGGGTTGCTGCCTATGGCAGCAACACCCGCCGGTCAACTTGGTTGCAAGGTATTCAACAGCGGTCCTGCATAGTTACCTTGACATTGGCTTTCTGATAATCCAGAGTTCAAGGCATATAAATAGATCCAAACACGTGCAATATGTGGGAGGAGCTGAGCTAGAGATGGGTGTGGTGTAGTTTGAAATGGGTCCCTCAGTTTGATGAAAATAATGATAATAATGTCTATCAAAATGATCTAAACTAGGAGAAGACGATACTTGATGATGCTGATAACCATACATATTTTCTATAAATTTATTTATTAATGTTGTTAATATATTATATTAAAGGTAAAGTATTGTACATGGCTTGGACACTATTTTTTCATATTTAGTCAAGGGCAGACCGGGTCCTGCGGCAGCTGGGTCCTGTGGTAACTTAAAAGGTCGAGATATTTGGTATCTTCTGATACCGCTTGTTTTATATCAGTGTACCCCATAGTATCTCAGAAAAAAATCCCCATGCGTGGGGCTTGAGGTATTTTTTTTATCATCACTGTAAAATTTGGGTTTTAGTCACACATTTCCATAAGAGGTAAGTATGTCAAATTGGTGGGTTCCTGCCGAACATAAGGCATTATTATTATTATTATTATTATTATTATTATTATTATTATTATTATTATTATTATTATTATTATTATTATTGTCTACAGATACTGGTAAACAATTACCTCCGCATTAGCGAAATTAATCTCTCTGATGCTGGTCGTTACACCTGCGTGTCACGAGGTGATGGTGGTTGTGTGCGCAGGCGTACTGCTTGGCTAGATGTCCGTCATAAATCGGGTGTTCATGAAGGTGAGATGACTGACGCACGCACACGCACACACGCGTGCATGTACGCCCGATCGTTTGGTCGCACATGTGCACGCACACGCACGACCACGCACTAACGGATATGTGCATATGTCGATCATATCACGTCAAATAACTTTATAAATACAAACAGCAATGTAAGCCTACGTATAATAGGGAAATCGCTAAAGCAACTCTAAGCAAAGGCTATCATCAGCTAATCTACAGTATAGGTGGGACGACTTGGTCGCCTTTGAAAAGTAGTTGCTGTGTCAGAGCAACCAACTAATTTGCATCATGATCACCTTTTTACCGTTGATCTTTGCCGCCTGTGTGTAAAGGTGTGAAAAAAGGCGACCAGCCCTTCGCCATTCTGATTGGATGTTAGATGCAGAGGGTGTCCATAATCCCCTCCCCTCAGTAAATCACGTGGCTCCTGTCAATCAATGAGGTGAGCTTAATGGTAATTAGTGTAATGATTGACAAGGGTTAATGACCGGGTAATGAAGGCTGATTGACAGGTTTGATGTCTCGACTCATTCGATCGCGAAGCCCTGCCCCCTCATTAAGTCACATTCGAAGAAACTGTGCTTAGAGCTAGGTGTTCCGACAGAGTAGAGCAGATTAATTACATATACGAATTAGAACCTCAATTAAAGGTCACTATCAGCACTAAATATCCGTCCATCCGGCTAACTTGGTATTTTACTTCGCCATGTCAAACCGAGCTGAAACCATCATTCAGGAGCGTAACATTCCCTAACAATGTGTGGAGAATTCTGAAGGAGAACTTGCACGAAATTCTCGGAGCTATAACGAACTCTACGCTGGTGTAAGCGTTTTATACCCGAAAAACAAATAAACCGAAGATTGCTATAACATTTCTAACCATACTTAGTGTGTCATGCAATATTGATAAAGAATCTACACCCGACCGTCAATATACACATAAAAACTCTCGATGGTTGACGCGATGCTCTCCAAAGATTACAGAGATCAGCTATTAAGTATTATATTAATGGCTGATTCTGCTGTTTGCGCTCCTTCTCTAGAGTCAGCTTAAAGTTAATGGTTAACAAAGACGTTTGATTTGAAATAGTCAGAACTCTGAGCAACGATGTATACGTTATCTCAAAGTTAATATCGGCTAGATTATACATTACTACTACGGTTGAAGAACTTAAACTAACTACAGTTTTAAATGGTGACACAGTAAAGACTAAGGATTACTTATTCTCGAGAGTCTGCATTACTGAATTACTGAGATCAATGTCTAAGCAGCCATGTAATGTTGTCGATGTAAACGATGCTGATGCTAAAATAGTGAGAGCCATTCAGACACTTATTGGGCACGTATCCCCAGAGACTGTCAGAGAGTTAGATTACACTATTCAACAAGCATCTACGAATGTGGAGGAAGAAATCCCATCGGGATTCGAACCCTTACCCAATACATTGGATTCTAATGATTTACAGGATTATGAAGAAGATGAGTGTTTTACATCACCCGACTCGCTTGACGATATTGAAGCATGCACTCAACCTACCGCTACACATGACACCCCTGATACGGGTCATCGAGATAAATGAATCTGAATATTTGAATTTTGACTGCACAAGCATTCCACAATCTACCAGAGTCAATGCTATTGCTATTTTCGCAAATTTGTTGAATGTAGCGATTCCTAGACTAGACCAAGCTTTTTTTTCACCATGGTTTTAGAATATTAATCTTAGACGTCGTGTTTATACCATCTATCATATTAAGCAGCACCAACGCCATTTTCTGATTGCTTTCCATTGCTATTATTGCTATTATTATCAGAACAATTTAGAAATAAGCGGTAATCCTGCTGGCAGTATTAGGTGTAAGAAACCCCTCGTTGAATAACTCGTCGGCTTTCATATAATGGCATCTTGATTTTAATGAGGAATCCAATGTTATCACAGTATCTACATAAGCATTTATGTTGTATTCGATTTAATTTTATGTTTCCACGAATTAGGTTTAAACAACATTCGGACACAGCATCGGCTAAACCCTTATTGCAACGTTCTAGAATTATCTTGCATTGTTTGGGTTTGGCTTTAACTAAACTCCGTAAGACTGGTAATTGATCTGAGATATTGACACCGCTACATTCTCTTTTAAACTTAGACCCGGGTCTAGCCATGACCCTAGCCCATCTATGTGTATTATTATTATTATTATTATTATTATTATTATTATTATTAGTGTTATTCCGTCTGTTAGCCATTTTGACTCTCTTAAGCTTTCTTATTAAACTTAGGTGCGTACACTATGCACACTTGGTTCGGTAAAACATTGCTACATAATCTCAGATGTCCAGATCTTGTCTGACAGAGCTCTATGAGTAAATAACCGTGAGCTCATGTAGTGGCATCGCTATGTGAATCATGCAATGACAGGCTACACCTAGGATACATTTGGCAAGCCAATGTAGTTATACTGGATGCGTCTCTAGGATTCTTAAATGGGATTGTGTAATGACAATTCAGCGAAATATTTCTGTTGTGCTTATTTTTCGAAAACATATTCTGAATCAAATGAATTATCATTGAGTTCTGGTAATGCCCTCGTCTCATAAACAATGTAGTAACCCTGCTATCTACGTCATCCATCACATCATCAAGGATAATTAGATTAGCTACGTTGGAATATATTTCTAAATCTTGACCTCCTGAATATAACTCCCCCATCAGCCGAGACTCTCGTAAGCAGGTTGATATGCCCCGTAACATAATACCTTTCGTTCCGGTGTTTTATCGAATAGCTGAGCTCTGTATCTAATTATTTCGCCTAATGGCATGGATTTTCTTGCTTGAGACGGTCCGCTAAGCCGGATGTTTTAATTGTGTATATATTTTGTGACGTTGTTTTACAAAACTTGAAGAGCGCTAGAGTGTGTATCGAGGTGTACAATGTTTCAAACCTTTTATAATAATAATAATAATGTTATCAAAATTATGGAAGCATATTTTCGGATGTATATGGTTGAGCTCGTCAAGCTTTGTGACGGTAATAAGGCTGAAATCGCTAACTCGATGTATACAGTAATCCAGTTTATGCTAGATTCATGCATCAATTTAGGCTGAATATTAGTCATCCAAAGAATTTGTCAATTGCTATTAGAAACTTTTGAAATCGAACTATTCCCTCAGGTTTGTGCTTTGATCCTTTGCTATTTCAAATTTGAAGTTTGACCGAAAACTCGTTAGCATACTAATCCTGCAGTTGTGTATTAAGGAGCTTATCATTTATTCAAATAACTCATGAAGATGGGAATTCGTGAACGTTCAATAACTGAGCAGAGAACACTGTGTCTGAGTCTACAGCTTATGTCAACATAACGTCATTACCTGGGCTTAAAATATAACATGTGAACTCGTTAGTTAACATTCAATAACTGCGCAACGAATGCTGTGTCTGAGTCTAACGATTATGACAACATAACAACATTAACTGGCTTAAAATATAAAAATCTTAATTCTTTTGTTAAACAATGGCCATGTGTTTTAAAAACGACTCTAAAGGAATAGTAAATCGATTTTGACATTTAACACGTGCGAGATGACGTACTCAATTTTGAAGTTTGCCTAATCATAAGTTAGTGCTTACAAGCTAGGTATCGATTTTTCTCTGTGACAGATCCTATATTCGCTCAGCATTTCAAAGAAAAAGATTATTCGAAGGCTTGCGTTTGAAAAGCATACAGTACTTTTAAATGCTTAGCCAGTCTGTTGTTGTTTTAACTGCTTTTTTAATTTATTAAAATACTAGAGCTAGCATAGAAGTTGAAGGCAAAGTTGAAGTTGAAGTTAATATTGAGTCGCTGCCTAGTCTTAATGGTTTTGCAGCCTACAGATTTGTACCGGAGTGTCCTATACTGATAGAAGACATCATTATTATTATTATTATTATTATTATTATTATTATTATTATTATTATCATTATCGTAGTTATCGGTATTATTTTGTCCTTTTTTACTTATTTATGTGAGCCTCATAGACCATTGGAGCTACATTACCTAAATAAGTAAAAAACCTACAAAAATAATAATAAAAGCTATTGATAGATGCAATGAATATGCTAAGCTGTGCGTTATATATATATATATATATATATATATATATATATATATATATATATATATATATATATATATATATATATATATATATATATATATATATATTGTATACCTGGTAAGTTACGTAGTCGCGTGATCGTAATTACTATTAGATTAGTTAGACATAGCATTGGCGCCACTTCCCACCATCTCTAACCAGCGTGTAGCTGGCAATAACAGGTAGCTAGTTACCACGAAAATCTCTGTAACGCTTTGGTTGGTCTGCATCAAGAGACTATTATATGCATCTCTATTTCAAATTCGTAAATTTTTTTCAAAATCACGAATTTAAAAAATATATATATATATATATATATATATATATATTTATATATATATACACCTGTGCAAAAGTTAAGCACCAGCAAAAACAATAGAACGTAGAAACATGATGGTACAACTAGGCTGCCATACTTTTTGTCCCCGCGTTAGCTGACATAATTCCAAGTACGAAATGCACATGCATGCATGACTTCACGCCGCTTGATGTCCGTGCGTGGCGGGAAACAGCACACGTGTTCAGTTATGTAAAAGTCCAGTTTGAGGTGTAGAACATTACATACAGATTTAGGCGACAAGATTAGGAATTTTGTGTTCATGACCGTGGTTTATTTGTACAGAGAGAATTAGCTCTTGATTGTGAACCGCTATGGCAAGACGAAGGTTAAGTGATCGTGTGAAATGGCAAATCATAGGCATGCATACCACTGGTATGTCATGCAGAGAGATTGGCAGACAGCTGAACATTAACCATACTGTAATCAGTCGTTTGATTGCAAAACATGGGCAAACTAACGAGGTGAAGGACAGGCCTAGATCTGGAAGACCGAAGAAGACTACTGCCCGTGATGATCGAGCCCTAGTACGCCTTGTTAGGAGATCTCCATTCACCAACAGCAGAGTGCTCAGCCAGCAATGGGAAACGCGCAATAGAGTGTCAATGTCTACCGTCAAAAGGAGACTGTATGCTGCTGGCATGAAAGCTAGGAGACCTGTCAGACGTCCTCTCCTCACTGCACACCACAAAGAGGAGCGTCTGAGGTGGTGCAACGAAAGAAGACACTGGAACATGAGATCCTGGAGACGGGTACACTGGTCCGATGAAAGTCGGTTCCTGCTTCATGCCACAGATGGTCGAACTCGTGTATGGAGGTCCAGACGCACGGCGTACAACCAACGTAACATCATGGAAGAAGTTCCATTTGGTGGAGGTTCCGTTATGATATGGGGGTGCATCTCATTTGATTGTAAGCTGGATCTGTTGACTGTACCTGGAACACTAAATGGACAAAGATATCAAGATTCCATACTGGATAGAGTTGTGGTCCCTCATTTTGTAAATCATGCACCTGGAACCCACCCTATATTCATGGATGACAACGCCCGACCACATCGTGCTAGAGCTGTGCATGAATACCTCCGCCAGAATGCCATCGAAACCCTACCATGGCCAGCAAGGAGCCCTGACATGAACCCTATTGAGCATATCTGGGACATTCTGGGAAACATGGTGAGAAGGAGGGATCCTCCTGTGCAGAACCTACAGGAATTAACAGACGCACTCCATCTTGAATGGCAACGAATACCACAATGGCGTATCAGTCGGTTGGTGACCAGCATGAGACGTCGTGTCCAGGCCGTCATCCAGGCACAAGGTGGATATACCCGGTATTAATAATGACAGTCTCAAACTCGTGCACAGATGTTAAACTTCGTTTTCAGACACCATTAATGACAATCTAGCCACGTGTGTCAACTGTAGGGCAATAGTTGTCAGTTGTGTCACCGTAACCATATTCAGGCCTCGTTTTCAAGTTCAAACAAAAACATACAGTGTTTCCCCACCATCATAATCAGCATTCCTCTAGTTGCATTATTACCTCTTGCACTAAGAGGGATGGGTACATACATGTTTATGCTATTGCTTTCTTCATAGCACTGAATATACCCTCGCATGTGCGTAAAAATAGGGTGGTGCTTAACTTTTGCACAGGTGTATATATATATATATATATATATATATATATATATATATATGGTTCTGTAACGCTCCCTGGATGCCCAAAATTCGTATTTTTAAAATTATATATTAATTAATAAGGTATAAAGAGGATCGAATATTGTTCACGCTATCCTAAGGTTAAACTTAAAAAAACAAGAAAAAATAACCAAAAAAGACATCAACATTAAGCCTAAATACTTTGAGTTACGGTGGTATGGTGATTAACATGTAAAAGTGGTCTGTTTTCTGGGTGTGTTAAATTTTGTCATGCGGGTCTTTTCTTCGGCGTTGCCGAAAATTTAGCATTGCGCTGCAGGTCTACCGAGTTAGCGTCTTACTCGCCATACGTTTGAAAAATAGAAATACAACCTTTCAATTAATTATTAATGTATATTAAACCCTAAGCAGAGTTTTTTTACGCTTTAATAGCTGAATATAACTCGAAGTTATTATACAGTTTAGACCTCGGTATAATGTTACTTTATATTACAAGTTTAGACCTTTTTTTTAACAATTTGCAGCACGATCTCGCCAAAAAAGTGAGTTACCTCCCTGTGCACAATGATCGAGCCCGGTGAATGACCGGAAGTTACCTCCCATGACATAATATTTTTTTTTTAAAGATTTGTCATTTGTTTTAATCTACATATGATTCCTGAGATGACGTCGAGGGGTCATGTAAACGGTTGGCTCATGGGCTGACATCTGATGACCAGACTTTGCTAGGCAGGTGCACGCAGTGGTTGACGTATGAGGATGACAACTCCAACAATTCTGAAGAAGAAGACCACGAATCTTGTACATCGGCCAAGCAGCACGGGGTCAACACCCTGACGGATGTGCTCAGGGGTATTCAGCACCCCTTATTGATGGAGTACCCCCATTGGCTATTCTAGAGGATGTGCTAGATGCTATCAATCGTAACGAGCTTGATTCCTCCAGCGTTAACCAAGCACTAACCATTGAGGTAGAGTTTATGGCGCCTTCATTAACCATTCTGGAGGTTATATTAAACTCTCACAACATCCATCCTGATGATCTACCGGACCGTGTGCTGCACACATTAACTCACCTAAGAGATGTAATACGACTGGCAATGACTGAGACAGATTTCTCATCATACTACGATCACGTAGAAATGTTTACCAGTCAAGCTGAATGTAAGTGAGTATAGACTTTACTGTATTTTCATTCAAGCTGGGTCGAGCTGGTTGGGATGGTGCTTCGGCTCGGGTGGGGGATGGGGGTGGGGGGGGGGGCTGGGTAGTTGACTAGGGTGGAGGGCTGGGTGTTGGGTGTGTGTGTTTGCGTTTGTGCTGTGGGAGTGGTTGCAGGGTTTGTGGGTGGGGTTGTTGGGGGTGTTGCCGGGTGTGTGATGGCTCTGGGGCTGGGTTCTGGCTAGTGGGCTAGTGTGGGGGTAGTTGTCATTGAGGTTTGTGGGAGAGGTTGTGGGGTTGTGGGGCGGAGTTTGTTGAGGGGCGGGATTTTAAAGGGGTTGCGGGTAGTGCTATGGGTACGCTAGGTTTAGAGAAAAAAAATCTTGTCTAGAAATATAAAATTTAATCTGTTTTATGCTTTTTTGAATTTACTCTCAATATACACTGTCGGCGATGGCGAGTGGAGCGACATCAGTTCCGTCATCGCCGACGCTGATGACTCCAATGATGACTATGATATCGAGGTGATCTTCAGGGAGATCGAACCCTGGAGCCGCTTCAACGAGCTTGAGGAGTGACGAGCCTGCATGGGTTCCAGAGCCTGCGAAGTTAAACTTGGCCGTAGAGCATGATTAGGTTGAGGTACTGAGTGAAACTGTTTTAAATACTATAACATCTGTAGAAATCTTGGGAGATACTTTTAATTTTCATAGCTTTGAAGAGTAAACTATTTCCCAAGATCTTCACACCTGCTCTAATTCTGAAGACGACAATGTTTTGCAACATAATATAGATATTTTAATGCAAGGTCTAAGCGATACTGGACTCTTAACCAGTGTTCAAAATTATCAACCTGTAACGTTCCCCCATTACACTGCTGCAAACCCCTCAACCCCTAAATTCCAACCCTAACTCTACACGCTCAAATGCTGTTGTAAAAATTTGGAGACCGTTCGAGTCCCTGATCTCCAACAATAACACTAACACCGATGCCCCACCCTCAGACCCCCAGACTCCCTAGCCAACTCGATCCCACCCCACCCCAACGCTACCAACCCAACCCCTGCAGCTACCAACCCCCACCCACATCTATAAACTCTGTTAGCGCTCCCTATGCACAGGCTAAGAAGACTAGAAAGAATAATTAAAGAAATAAATCGGCTAAAGTCTGCAGAGTTAATGTATGTGAAGCTAATGATACGAATATGGAAGCTAATGTGATTGGTGGAGGTGTTAACGTTGTAGAGGGTGGGAATTCTGGGGTGGGGTGGGGTGTGTGTGTGACATACATTATGATGACGTTGTAACCGCAATGCCTAGACCAGTCACACCCGACATCAATGATATGTACGATATAACTCTCGCGCCAACCTTTCAGTCCAGACGTTTTAATATTATAGAAAATTCTTACTCTGTCAACTTCAACCCAGACGCCATTATTACAGAAAATTTGGTTGAAGTTTCAGAGCATGTGTACTCTATATTTAAAAGAGTATTAGAGAGTTTTTACGCTAGCGTGAATGCATCACCTCAAGATTACATCAGGGTCACGATAAATCACCCAGCTTTAAACACCCCGATCCACATGGACTTTGCCCAAGTCCTAGATCTGATGGCTACAGAAATAACGAACGCAATTTCTGAAGTGAGTCAATGTCAAAGAAACGTATGTCTCGATGGAGACTTTTCTATGGAGATTTTTCATGTAGAAATGCATAGCGGATCGGCGTGGAATAGTAATCTTGCCAAATTATATTTCGATGAGTTGGAGTTCGAAGCCATGCTGAAAAAATCTGTATCACTGTTATGAATCTAGATAATATGTGTATAGCCTGATGTGTAGCGATAAGGCTATGTTATCTAGATTTGTCAGCATCGGAAGCCAACCGTATGCAGATTAGAAGGCCGGCTAAACTCCTAGTTAGAGGAGGCTTAGGTGATAATCTGCATCAACGGATGAAAGCTCGAGAGCTGCACGCTCAGGGAGGTGTGCCTACTGGCGTGGCTTGCAGGCCCGATGATTGGAATGCATTCCAAGACATTTTGGCCCTACGAGCCATTTCCCTAAGAGTGTATAGCAAGGCTGAGAATAAACACTGCTTATACAGGGTTGCTGATAATTGCATTAAAATTCTGTGGATGAGTATATAGCATACGTAGATATCACTTCACTATATCATTATGTTTGTAAGACACTTGAGTACCCTCTATGCGAACCGGAAGTAATCGTTAGAGATTTTAAACCAGTAGAGGAGCTTACTTCGGTCTGATAAAGTGCATCTGTTTGCCTCCTAAAGATTTATCCTTTCCTGTCCTCCCGTACAGATGTAATGAATGTTTGCTCTTTCCACTGTGTAGTAAATGTGCTTATGATTTGCAGAGTACTGAATGTACTCATAGTGATCGCGAGTGCTCTCTACAAGGCGCATCGACGTCTGTGGAGTTGATGGAGACGGTCCGTAGCGGGTATCATACCGTAGAGTTTATCGAGATATGGCACTACATAGAACGCACTGTTATGCTTTTCAATGGATGCATCGAAAACTGTTTGAAAAGTAAACAAGTAGCATCGTTGTATCCCGAGGATGCGGTCACAGATGCGCAGAAAGACGCGTATGTTCTGCAATATCTTGAACATGAAGGGATTAAATTAGATACATCTTTGATCATTCAAAATAACGGCCTTAGAACCCTGGCAAAACAGCTGCTGAATTCTTTGTGGGGTTATTTCACCCTCAACCCCAACCCTAAGCACGAATACGTTGATTCGTACAGCGCAATGTTGATGTTGCTGACGGATTTCTGTCAAAGATATCCATGTATGCAAGGACAGCACTCTCTTATCGCAAGTTGAACCAATTCATGCCGGCGGATAATCGCACCAATGTCGTGATCACGGCGTTTGTCATGAGGCATGGCAGGGCTCATTTACTACAAAGCCTTGTAGTGGTAGGCTCGAGTTGCATTTATCCCGATACATATTCTATCGTGTACATTAAAAAACGTGTTAAAGTTCGGCTAATCCATGTTTACCACGTCAGACTCAGTTATTTCAGGGATGAAGTTTCTTCATTGAAATAACGGAGTTTGTCAGCACTGTTAAGAATGTTACGCATACAGGCAGCTAGATGGACAGACTGGCGATATCAAGAATGTCTGCAAAATTAAGGGCTTAACGTTGAATTACGCGAATAAGGAGTTGGGGTTCGATACTCTGTTAGGCATGGTCAACGATTATAATCTCGAAACGTTCGCTCAGTATCCTAATACTTTCATTAGGAATAAAGATCATAGACTTTTGAGTAAGGATGCTGAGAAACGTTTCGGATTCACATACAAAAAACCTATAATTGTTAACCACTATCATACTAAACCGTATGGCTTTCAATGCATCCCTAGGATCTAATTTTACGATAGCCTGGGACAGGGGTGAGAAAGTTGAGGGGTGTATGTGGATTTGAGCGTGAGCGAATTAGAAAAGCGTGTGGGGTGGGATGGGGAAACGGTTGAGCTGTCATGTTTGTACTATGTATAATGTTCTAACCAGAAATGTAGAATATTACTAACATACCCTTCATCGACGGGGGGGGGGGGGGGGGAGGAGGAGTAAGCAATCTTCTGCTTTATTATCGATTAGATATGTGCAGAGGTCGATACGTAGTTATAGAATGGGGGTCGGGTTGTGGTGGATGTGGTGGGTGCTTGAGACGTCATGTTTGTTCTATGTACAATGTTCTAACTGGTAATGTAGAAGATTACTAGCATACCATTCATCGATGTGGGAGTAAGTAATCTTCTACTTTATTATTATCGGTTAGAAATGTGTACGTGTGTGGAGGGTGATACGTAGTTATATTGGGTGGTGTTGGGGCGGGAGGAAGGGGTACTTCGAGTAAATTGTTATATATTTATGCATTGAGCCGTTTTTTAAAACTAGTATTTAACCTATGTAAAATATACCCTACACACTCCTCCCAACGCTTTGAAAGTTAATAGCACCAAACCTTAATCCTGTACAAATCGCTACCCTATCTTTACACCAAACCTGTTAGCGGTTCAGTATCGCTTAGATCAGTTTTCAAATTTATTTAAATAATAGCTCTAAAATCAGTTTCGCGTAATACTTCAGTCGAATCATTCTCTATGTCTATCGCTTAATTTTACAGGTCCTGGATCCCGCCCGAAACAGTTGTAAATTTTTTATTTTAATTAAATCATTATCGCATGTATTCATTTTACATATATTTAGTTTTTATATTTTTTCGCTTATTCATATGTATATTATTATTATCTGTATATTTATCGGTTGTATATTTTGTCGGTTGTATAAATTTACTGAAACTTTATTTTATTAATAAATTGTGAAATGTGAAATGACTCATATTGTTTTAATTGAAGAAACTATGAAAGAAACCCGCTACTATAACCCGTCTAAACACTGGGTGACATTTTTTCCCCTCCAAATGGTGCGTGGTCGCTCGAGGCCAGTTAAAAAATGTAATAGTTTGTTATTATTTGCCTAATACAATTGAAAATTGGTTCGCTGAACTTTGTACGACTCTGACGATCGTTGCACATGGTCGGAGTTGTTTTCAAAGCTTGACTAGTTAATCTTAATCTGTCAGGGTACTAACTAACAAATTGGTCCTTACGCTATGCATCGACCCTTGTACATTGACCCGGCTAAAGGCGCTAAGGTTCAGAAGTTTAATAATGATCAACCCGTTAGACTAATGGAGACGTCTTCCACAATTGTCCCTACACTATAACTTGACCATTTAAAATCTCCCATGTTTGTACGAGTTCCCAGAGTCAGAAAATGATGTGTCCAGACATGTAGCCTGTCGTTACGTGTCATTACGCTGATTACCCTTAAGGGCGCCTCATTGGATACCTGGAGACCTGTGATTTAACAAGAAGCGGGGATTCATCATCGAATGAGTTCCCAGGAAAAGACGTGTCCAGACATGTAACCTGGTCGTCCCTCAGTACGTAATACACTAACCCTTGAGGGTGTGGCATGGCTCCAAGAGATCAGCATTAATTACACCCATTAACCCTCGTCAATCAGCATTATGCTAATTACCCTTAAGCTCGCAACTCTGGATCCCTGGAGACACGTGACTTATCGAAGTGGCGGGGCTTCGCGATCGAACGAGTCCAGACATGTAACCTGCCAATCAACCATAATTATCCTGTCATTAACCGTTGTCAATCTTTACACTAATTACCAATAAGCTCACCTCATTGGATGACAGTAGCCACAAGATTTAATGAGAGGGAGTGGCTTATGGACACCCTCTACATCTAACATCCAATCAGAATGGCGGAGGGCTGGTCGCCTTTTTCAGACCTTTACACAAAGGCGGCAAAGATCAAACGAAAAAAGGTGATAATGATGCAAATTAGTTGGTTGCTCTGACACAGCAACTACTTTTCAAAGGCGACCAGCTTGCCCACCTCTACTATTTGTCATGTACTTCACATCACCCAGTATACCATTTATATGTATCGCACCCTACTTCAACGTCTATGCTTATAGAGGGAGCCATGCCTAACTATGTCCCGCCCATTTTAGTTAAGCTACGCCTACTTTGTAAGCACTTTTCAATGGAGGAATCCAGTTTTAGCTGGACATTACATATATTGCTTGGAGCTACATCCACACAAACGCAACGGTTAAATTTGGCATGAATTGTAAATAAGGTGTGAGCTATTCTTTAGTTTATGGTTACTTTTAACGAACTAGAAGCATGGATTCATGGATTCAGATTTAGTTTGTCATCGGCATATTATTTGAATCTATTTTGTTTAACACAACTACTGTCAAACGCGCCTGAAAGTGCTTAAAATGCTACATATATCAATGAAGCTTTCCAGATTGTCCATCCATCATATGACCTCATAATCAACTACGTGACATGTAGGATGACGTCATAATCATTACGCCATAAATGACTCGATTTAGTCCGTCTTTAACTCTTAATAGTCTGGCAGGTTGTACGAATTTTAATGCCTTTACCATTTAATACGCACTTAATAAACATGCTGTTGAATATTTTGAAACTAATTTGTATGGGCGCTGTTGCTGCCATAGACAACAGCAGCCAGTAAAAATTAGTTTGAAATTATGTAACAGCTTACCTGTATAGTTTTCTGAAAATTGAGTCAGGGAGTTCAGTGATCGATCAGTCCCAACACGAGCAAGGCGTGGGTGGATCTTAGCTAGAGATGGGAGGGGCATAGTTAAAAATGGAAACCTCCTTTTTTCAGGAAAAGAGAAGACTATCTTTGTAAATTTACCACGGGTTGTCCTGGTTTTTCACCAATACCAGTGTAGAGGCTCTATTGCAAAGGCTTAAAGGTCAAGAAAGAAATTATAATTTTTGTTGAATCAGTGTCCATTTTCAGACCAAGAGACGCTCCTTTGAGAATTTACGGGTGAAATGACTGGCCCAGTTATCAAGCCAGTCATTCCATTGGTTATTTCTTTTTTAAATAAGCTCTTAGCCTGCAAATAAACATTCTTGAAGATGACAGTTTATAGGGTTAAGTGACACAAGCGGTAAGTAAATCTTATTATTTCTCGTGCCATGGCTTCGTTGTGATCGTCGGTACATAGTCTTATGTAACACAATAAATAAATAAGACATGGTTATTGCCATTTTATTTTATATAGTGTGTGGTAAACCGCGCATTGGTAGAATCAGGCAACGTGGCAGGATCACAAAGGGCAGTGTGGCACCGGATGGCGCTCATCCTTGGTTCGTGCTTCTCGCCAATTCTGAAAACGGAAACCAGGTTAGTCCAATCCCAGATATGATATCATGTGGCATATATGATGTCATAGTGATAGCTAAATAAATGCTGGAATCATCACAGTAGTTCATGAACCCGTTCATGACGAAGCCGCCCTAAACCGGCCTCTGTATTGGTCTTGGGAATGTCCATTTGCAGACCAAGAGAAGTTATCGAGCCTGTCATTCCAGTGGGAAATTTTCAAAAATAGTCTTCTCCTGGCCTGCAAATGGACATTCAATAAGTAAATATTTTAATTTTTTGAAAAACTGTCGTCATTAAAGGGTTAATCGGTCATTCAATAGAGGGATCCAGTCAAATGGCGCCATATTAACTAAGCTGATTAACTAGGCTGATGTCATAATCAATTACGTCATGAATAACGCGATTTAGTCCTTCATGAATGCTTAATAGCCCTTCAGGTTGTACGAATTGTATGTCTTTGCTATTTAATAAACATGCTGTTGAATATTTTGAAACTAATTTGACTGGGCGCTGTTCTATGGTAGCAACAGGACCTTGTCAAATTAGTTTCAAAATATTCAACAGCTTAGCTGTATAGATTTCTGTAAATTGAACTTCAAAGCATGCAAGGATCTAAGGATCCCAACTCGGGCAAAGGGTGGGTGGAGTTTGGCTAGAGATGGATGGGTCACAGCTAAACCTGGATTAGTCCTTTATCTGTCGTCATAGTCAAAATGTTTCACTTGTTTGCTGACGGAGTCTTGTAAAAGCAAAATCTATGGACTTTTCAAAACAAATTTAGAAATCGAAAATTACCTCCTTCTATTAAACAATTGTAGCCTCTGGGGCGACGCACTGGTCCGCTACTTCATCATATTCCGAGGTAGCACAGGTACATGGTGCGTTGGGGTGAGGGTGCCGGTTAGCTAGTCTTGGGGTGACTGAAAGGGACGCGTGTCTCTCCAACTCGTACATAGAGTGACTTCTGGAGTCAGTGGAACGGTCACATTCCAGTGGGGCCGTGCGGCCATCGTCGCGGAAGTTGAACCACACCGTCTCATGCCCGCTGTTGGTGTCAGTGGTACGATGGTCTATAATGAGCTTAGAAGAGAGACATAAAAACATTAGATCGAAACAATGGTACTCGTTTGCTTCTAATGGAGATGAAAAGTATGTAAGAGAGGAATGGTGTTATTGTATAACCTGATCCTCGCCAGAGGTACCTCACAGATCTCTGATCTGTATATTCTGTGAGGTATCCCCGCAAAAGAGAGTCCTAATGGGGTCACTTTAGTAAACTTAATATAAGCTATATAATCTCAGGCCGGCCAAGCTTTTTGGCTGCGAGAGGAAAGTGTCTCGCATGGGCCTCCATCGCAGGAAAATGCCGACACTGCCGAAGCGGAGGAGGAGAGAGGAGAAAAAGGGACACTCTCCTATTGAAACTATGCTAAAAATGAGAAAGTGATTCGACCTAGTGTAGTTAAAAGTATTCGGATGCATACTGGCTTACGTGAAGGTGGGGTGGATGATTTCCATAGAATTCAACACTGTCACCTTATGTGAGTTAAAGATATTATTTTGTAGTTGCCGCCTTATTTATGCGGGCTAGAACCTACTCTAACAGTTAGTTTTTAGGTCGACAAATATCCAGTTTTAGCCGCAAGTGGCTATGTGCTTTTCCTATCTTTAACATGTAGGTCTGCCTGGCGAGAATGCTCGGTGTCCATTATGGTCACCTCCACGGAACAAACCCCTCAGACCGACAGCGTGCAAACTTGTCACCTGGGGTTAGCTCCAGAATCAAATAACGATCCTGTCACATGCCGAATCATGACCACAAAAAATAACACGGGGACAAGTCACATTAAATAAGCATTTTGGAAGCGTGTGTCTATTTATGCTGGGGAGAGAGAGAGAGACAGATATCCAACTATGGTGACCTTCCTGCGAAGGCGTGGAGGGCTCCAAGGTCACAATCAGTCACTGTAGAGTTAGATGGCGATCTGTGTCTCCATTCGTCACCTAGCATTATGAAGGCGGACCATGTGAGATGCATCCCACGCCCTGGGATTTAACATTTACCTGCCTTTAGGATTGAGTCAGAAAGCCCAAAAAATTAACTGCTGGGGGTTAAAATATAATATAATTATTTCGCAGTGATTCGTACTTTGGCATGGAAACTAGTTAATGGGTATCCGGAGATACAGGGCGTGGGGAGAGGTATGTGGTCATCGACACTTTGATTCTGACTGCTCAGAAACCCCAATGGTTTCTAAAGTCCGTTGTAACCAACGTGGCTGCAGGAGTCCAAACAATTAATTAGGTCCTGTGGCCGTGGGGAGCATAGAAAGAGACAACTGCTCATACTCTAGGAAGACCTATGGTAAATGACCAATTTATACAAACTTGCGGTGCGCTGTGTATGACTTATCCGGCGCTCCCTGAAAAGAGGCTTACACAAATGTCTCCTAAAGAGTAGTTGTCCCTAGCTACTGTTGAACCTATCCTACCAACCTGAAATAGGTTTAGCCGGCCGCATGTCAGGTTCACGCATTGAAAACATGAACAGCGACCTCACTAAAAAATTGATGCTGTGCGGGGAGCAGGGTGGTGTGTTTGTTGTTGCTGTATAGTGCAACCTAAGCAGAGTGCGGTTCAAGTTGTTTTATATAAAATAAGCAAAACGATATAACTCGGATGGCTACTGCCAAAGTAGTAACTAATACCAACTAATACAATACAGTAAAAACGACCTTGTGGTGCCTATTAGTCATCGGCACGTAAATGTAAATAAATATATACAATTAAATATATAAACTATAACAGTAAGGTCTCACACGACCTTGCGGTATCTACATATATCGGTACCTAATATAAATATTATTATCACAATGGTTACAGCGTACCTATTAGTCCTAAAATCACTAGTTGAAGTGCCACATATCTGAGGCATGGGATGGCGGGATTCTGAGTTGCTGCTAAGGAACTTACTTATGCTGCTCATACTCACGAACGGTGAATATGAACTTTGGGCATGGCTAGTAGATAGTCATGTGCGAACACATATGAAGTATTATGCAGACGTGCTGAATTTCCGTACTTGTGCGGATTTGATTATTCCCCGTAATACTGTTAAGGGCTATGGTGGAAAGTTCTGGTGATGCAATAGCATCTTTGCGGATCACAAGACAAGATACACTGCATAGCTCTTGTGATGCATCAAGCACTGTCCCAATCTGGACTGCGGTTAAAATGTTAATGAAGAGTTTTATTCACCACTTGTTCAGCATGGCTCGGCAGATCCACTGAGATATCTGTAAACACCACCGTCCTACATACTATTATTGCAGTGTTACATCACAGCCAAAAGGCCAATCAGCACTGACAGTCCCTCTAGAGTGTTGGTAGTGGGGGAATCTTTTTAAATTTAGTTATTGCCCACGGTTGATATCGGCCAGGAGCTTCCAAAACCTTAATATTGCGGATGCAGTCGGTGTGCTCCAGAAACGAGGTTCAAATCCGAAATACACTGTTGCGGGCTATATACCACCAGTGCTAACAGTAATCGTTTGCCCCTTGACTCAGTCTGCTCTGGACGCCACATCACCACGGGTCTCTACCCCTTCTGACGATTTCTGATTTCGCTGCTCATTTTATACTAAATAGTGACATCGCAGCTGTGTATCTTAACCAATCAACACGCGCGTCATGACGAGATATGGTTATCGACCATGAGTCTTGCTGGCCTTCACCTATTACCAAGTACACATGCACATATAATGATGTTATTTTGTAACTATTTTGAACTGGAGCAACGTGGATATCCCAGCCATTTCTGGACCAAGTTTAAATT
The DNA here is from genome assembly GCA_034401795.1 of Chaetoderma sp. LZ-2023a. NCBI lineage: Eukaryota > Metazoa > Mollusca > Caudofoveata > Chaetodermatida > Chaetodermatidae > Chaetoderma > Chaetoderma sp. LZ-2023a. The sequence continues at coordinate 33,628,871 of CM067371.1, read as the reverse complement.
TAAAAAGATTCGGAATCCTCCTTTCATTCTGGTAATGACCATTAACAAGAACGACGAGGAGGCGCTATTTTAAAGGAATTACGGATACAGACCCGGAGTATTCATAAGATGCCACTCTCGCCACATGCTAATGCACATTAGTAGGCAATCTCTGATCCCCGCGCATGCGTTCTGAGCCTCTGCTATATTGCTTTCTATAGATTTATCGTCCTGCCTAGAGGGCGTGCTTGGAATGCACACAGTCCGGTCATTCCGTACCTAGATAGACTGGCATGGTTCGTACCGGACCGGTCGATCTGCGCTACACCACCCCCTTCTAGTACGCCCTCTGGGCCAAACAATACCGCACAGTGGATCGATTGCCACAGGGCATATGCTAGGCGAGAATTATAGACTTCTCGAGTAGGTGCATACCTCAGGGGATGGAGTGACACGAGAGATGTGTTGTTTATCAGAGAAAAGGCACATAGAGGTGGGAAAGAGTTTGAGATGGAGGCATACTTTTGATTTTGATTTTTGACCTGGTATTTATTTTTCCAGGCCTTTTCTTTTTTGTGTTAATGATGCGGTGCGTGCTCTTTTTATTTTTTGCTTATTACCATAATCAAGCTAAACAATAAGCTCGCGACGGTGTTCTATTTGCTGATGGGTAATTATTTCCTCGTTGAGAACGCCCAGGCTCCAATGTACCATAATTATTGAGTCAAATAAAATATAAAAGTATAAAACATGATAAGTAATACAGTAAATATGATAATATACATGTCAATAATGGTGAGAACATGTATATAGTGCGGGACTTTTGAGAGGGTTCGCATGAGCGGCTCTCGCCACCCCTTAAATCTGTCTCACGTAATCTTGAGAAGAAAAATAATAAGAAAAATATCATATAATAATAAAGTGAACAGGTCAATCAGACGGCCACAGAAGTAGCTGGGACGTTATGATTTAATAAAATTATATTCATTGCGGTATGATATTTGCTTACACCGAATATCATGTGTTTACAGCATAGGGATGCGCAATGATTATTTTGTTGATATACAGCTATGCAGTTAGCATAGATGTGTAGAATGACCATAGTCATTCTGGGGACAGGGTTTCGATTTTATTAAAATATATAATAAGAAAAGTATATCAAAAATACGGTAATATATATTAGCACCATCGTCACAATACAGCTAATCAGGAAACTCTGCCGCACAGTATAATTAATAAAGGCTGTTGTTGATATTTGGTACAAGGTTCCCCGCAGTAGGTTTAGGTACCACGATCCACTAATGAAGGTTTTGGTGGGTGTGCATGTGTTGCCGAGATGTCGCCTGGTGGAATATCTATGCCGGTGTCTGATGATGATGCATACTGTTTTGGAAATGACGTGCAGATGCTGGCTGAATGTGGTGTCGAGGTCCTGATGCTAGCGGCGGTGACTGCAGAGTTGCTGATGGTGCTGATGACTGCGGTTGTGGTGGCAGGCGTCATTATTGTTGTTGTCGCGGTAGTGGTTGTTGTGCTGTCTGTGCGGATGGTACTGGTGTTGGTGATGATGATGTATGAACGAGCTGTTGCGGATGCGGTGGTGGTTCACCTCCTCGTGGCCGCTTGGATTAATTTGCTATCGGTGGTATAAGGAATCAGCAGAATGCATATCTGATGCGTGACTCGCTTTTTACCAGCGTGTGGTTTATTAGGTGTCGTTGCTTTTCGTATTACCGGATCTGGTTTTGCTGCTGCTGTGGTGCTGGTGCGGGGTGCGGTTCTGGTGATGACTGCGGTGCTGCTAACGACTGTGTGCAGTGGAGTAACTGTGGCGATGGTGGTGGGTATCTCCCCTGAGTCTGGATTGGTATTAACAGTTAAATCCGGTGGTGATGGTGATTTATCTGATACTGAAAGATTTCTCACTGGAACGGATACTGCTACTGATGTGGATGGTGTTATGATGTGGATGCGGATATCAATGCTGGTGCTGACACATTTGCGGATGCTGATGCAGATATGTTTGCAGATGTTGGTGCGGACACAGTTGTGGATGGTGGTGCGGATGCGGTCGCGGATGCTAGTGTGGATGCGGATGACTGAAGGTGCCTGGCTTGCCAACATGTTCTTTTCACTCACACCATTTTCCCGGTGGTAGGAATTGTTCCTACAAGAACTCGATTTGCTAAAAGTGGCCCTATTATCGCGATATCTTCGTCTTCCTCTCCTGGATTTAATGTCACAATCACAACGTTATATTTGGAAGTTTTAGCGTGTGTGATTCCGTATCTCGATGTGGAATATAGAAAGTTACATTCACGACAGTAGACCCTCTATAACAGGTGATCGCGATCTATGTGAAGTTTCAAGTCTAAGTTTCTTGAAAAGAGATCTTAACACAGGTTCTACCACTGGACGAGGAAGTCCACGAACATGGGAATCTCTTCAGAGCTGAAAGCTTCTGACTATGGTCAATGGAACTATCGGACAGCGTGAGGTGCTCTTCTAAAGATATTCTTACATCCACATAGTTGTGTTTTGCAGATCTGCAACCCCTAACCTAACTTTCTTGTTTACAAACTTTTATATAACAAGCCAATAAATAATAATAAGATGAACAGAATTTAGTTTCCAACACGAAAATGGCCTAGTGCCTGCGATCTTCCCTTTTATTGAGTTGACTGTGACGATGAAGTTTCCGTTCATGATTTCTTCCTTTTTATACTTCTTGATGACGTCAAAGGAGGGTGGATGACCACACCTAAAATGTTTGGGGTGATGTGGTCATCGTTATTGACGAATTTAATTGATTTTATCCCTCAATCTTTTAGTTTCTAATTCCTTTGGTAGAAAGAAAGAGAAAATATACATATAAAAGGAATGGAATGCTAACTTCATCCCTTTTATTGTGGGATCAGAGGTCTCCAATTAACATAAAAACCAGGAAATACTTATTCCTGTGTAGCCTCACTTTTTAATTGGAGTGATGCGGCTTTCGGGTTGGATGCTTATAGCCTTTGATTTTAGCCTGGAACGCCCGAGGGTGTGTGGGAGAACGGGATTACGTCAGCAGTCCAGCGATCGTGATTCATCACCTCTTGCCTCCTCAATCGCGCTGTGTGGCAGCTACGGGGGTGGGCGATTCGTGTATCTATAGTCTTTTATCCAATTTACCGGAAAACAGTGAGTGGCGGTCACGAGATTTTTACTTTATTAAACACGTTGTTGATTGGAAACTTAGGACGTTTTACTGTTGCGTTATTTATAGAAGTTGCTGGCTGATAAGGAAAATGGTGATGCGGAGGGCTATATATTCTTTAGGTGTCTGTCTCTTAGAACGGCTACCTTTCCTGCGCATTATTTTAATATGTGCCTACCCTGTTTGTCTTGTGTAATTAATTCTCACTCTTGTTGATTTTTGAGCGGAATACGTATGTATGATAATATTTGAAATTCTCCATGTTTATTGACTGTATAAGTTTTGATGCTGCTTTGCCAGCCTGAGCGCTAATGATGTGTAAGGGTGGTAGAACCCTTTTAGTTCTTAATCAAACTTACAACACTTAGCTGAATGTAACATATTGTTTGGTTTAAGCAGATCTATGCCTTGCGAGCGACAAGTTACTGTGGTGAAAGTGCGCATATAGTGGTAAATGTTGTCCTGGCTCTTGAATGCTGTGATGACTGGTGTAGTAGAATCTGGGGTTGTATGTCATGCTGGTTATGCCATGCGGAGGGCAATAGTTAGTTTTCCATGCTAACTATGCCAAGTCTGTTTATGGCGTGTATTCGTATGCAGTGAACTTCGTATTTCACCGCATTAATTGCCGCATTACTTCCGGTGCGGAATGTTGCGGTATCCATGTCACTATCCTTTTCTGGTGTAAAGGATACGTGTGTGTTGATTTAACAAAAGGTTGATGTTATATATAGAAGGGTGATGACTAAGTTGTAGATGCTGTAGGGTGTAGATGGCATCCCTTATACCGCCTATAACTGGTGTCTTGTCCAGGTAATTTGAGTTTTATAATCCAACTGTAAGGCAAGTATTGTTTGGTGAATCTGAGTTTATGTGTCCTTGTCTCTTGGATGCTTACAATGGTGGGGGTGGGGGGGGGGGGGTTTGAAGCTAATGGGGAGGGTGCTTCTTAGATGGGGATGACAATCTCCCATACACAACGGTTGCCACTTTGCCATACTTTTTTAGCGCCGGGAATAAACGAGCCGGGAGTTTACTGATCAGGCTGCTCCCCCGCCCTCCATCAGCCACCATGGTGACCGACGTGTGGGGAGGCACCTCTCCCGAAACAACAAATATCTGAAGATTGGCAGACTTCAGACGACGAGTGGATTGTGAGGAGGGCGGGACGTGTGATGTCACAACTCGGTGTGGAAATAAGGGACGTAGTTTGGAGTGGGGGTGGTGCAGCGGATAAATGGGGTGCTGCTTGGAATGGGGTGGTATGGTGGGTGGTCGGGTATCTGCGGTTGTATGGCTTGGATGGGTAGTACACTGAGTTGTATGGTTTCCCGGTTATCGCGAACAGACTTCTTACCAACTACCGCATAGTGGCCTTTCCACTGGTACCCGACATTATTTGGCACGTTTGCAGAACGTCGCATATCATGAACCCAGACCATCTTCCCTAATTCATATGGATCGCCATGCTCACAGTGGAGAGTGTTTCTCTAACTAACTCACGTGCCTGTTCTATCCGCTGGCGCATTAGCTCTACGTAGAGATATGGTGAATTCTTTTCCCCAGGAATTCTGGGCATAGTAAGATCCAGAGGTATGGCTAATTCATGGCTTGGCATTAACCGAGCAGGGGTATAGCCGTGCAGAGCTTAGCGATCAACCGGCTCTCAAAATTGCTACCTTGGTCGGAATGCAACTTAGAGGCATACCGAAATGACAGAACACATTGCTTGCCAGGCCCTCCACAACTGCGGACACCTCTTGGTCTGGCAAATCAAATGTTTCCACCCACTTCGTAAAATAATCTTGCAATACGAGGATGTATTTATTTCCTTCATCCGTCATATTCACGGCTCTGAGCACATCAATAGCCACTCGCTCCCACGCTGCACCAACGATTTCAATTTGTAATGGTGCGGTGCGGTGCTGGCCGACAACACGTCTTCGGCAGGGTATACATTTGGCCAACCATGCCTTCACAATGTCGCGTATGCCGAGCCAGTGGAATCGCTGTTTTATCCTCTCTATGGTTCTCTCTACAGCTAAATGGCCAGTGTTGTCATGCAATTGTTGTAATATTATGACATGGACACGTTCAGGAATTAGCTTCTGATTAATATAGAGAATGCCACTATGCACATCACACTCGCAGTATTTCTGGTAATAATATTTAGCTGTTACGGATAAGGAACTGACAGATTACTTAGGCAGGTGTACTACCCTTCTGGATCCTCGTGTATATGTCTCGTGTCTGTGCGTCTGTTGTTTGTCATGAGCGAGTTTCTCCACATCCCAGTCTGCGCACCACAGCTCTGTGAATGTGGCTGTGTATCGTGTGTCAGGGTGGTGGCCACTTCTTGTTTATCCTCAAGCCCGATTATGCTCAAGGCATCAACATTTCCATGCAGCTTGCCGGGTCTAGGAACACGATTGAAGTTGAAGGCCTTCAGGTATTCCTGCCACCGCGCTATCTGGCACTATCGATTTTTAATGTTTCTTAGCCCGCGTAGTGAGGCGTGGTCTGTATGCAGTGTAAAGGGGTGTCCATACAGAAAGTATTTGTAGTACTTGACAAAGTACACCGCAGGTAGCAATCCTCTATTGGTAGTCGCGTAACATTTCTCTGTGTTGTTCAGAGTATGTAAAAACGCCGACCCAGGTATTTACATAGTTACCTATGCATACCTGCCAGTCTGCAATCTTCCGTCAAACCTCCTATGTGTGAGTGAGTGAGTGAGTGAGTGGGTGAGTGAGTGAGTGTGTGAGGGGGTGAGTGAGTGAGTGAGTGAGGGAGTGAGTGAGCGAGTGAGCGAGTGAGCGAGTGAGCGAGTGAGTGAGTGAGTGAGTGAGTGAGTGGGTGGGTGGGTGGGTGGGTGGGTGGGTGGGTGCGTGGGTGGGTGGGTGGGTAGGTGGGTGGGTGTGTGAGTGAGTGAGTGAGTGTGTTATGCTTTTTTGTTTATTCCGAACGGGTGAATCGTTTTGAGTTCTTTGATCCAGTAGTGTTCTCTGTTTAATCTTAGTTTTTTGTTATCTGTAAAAGTTCTTTCAATTGGTCTTATCGTGATGTCTTTCATAGAATGTCTTGGATGGTTGAAATGCCATGAGATTCTCGTGTCTGTTTGGTGTCGGATTGCATGGATATGTTGTGTGAGTCGTTTGCTGAGTGTTTGACTTGTTTCTCCTATGTATTGAGAGCTGCATTGTTTGCATTCTATGAGGTAAATAATGTTGGTGGTATTGCAGCTCATTTGTGTGTTGATTTTGTAGTCTTTACCAGTGACGAAACTAGTGAATTTGTCAGCAGTGTTCATGTATTGTTGGCATGTGATGCAATTGCTGATGTTGCATTGTTGGAGTGTCCCTACTATGTCGTGAGTGTCATTTGGTGTCGGTACGATCTTATTGTTAGCATCTGGATTTTTTATTTTAATTAGGCTAGAGTGGACTAGGTGGTCCCTAATGCTTTTATTGTTCTTGAATGCTACTACTGGGTAGTTGGGAAAAATTGGTGCTAAGATTGGTGAAGACAAGATGTACTTTTCCCAGTAGGTTCGAATGGATTTGCCTATGTGTTCTAATGATGGGTGGTATTGTAGTATGCAAGCTGGCCTAGGCTGTTTTTGTGTGGGTTGTTTGTAAAGAATGTCTTCTCTCTGTGTGTTCTCGGTTTTTTCTTTGATGGCTTTAATTTCTGTCTCTTTGTATCCCCGGTGGATGAATGCATCTGTGAGTTCCTGTGTGTGTTGTTTTAATCTAGTGGGATCTGTGATGATGCGTTTGTATCTTAATGCTTGGCTGTAGATTATGGAATGTTTTGTGTTTTTAGGGCGGCTTGATTGTTTGTGAAGATACTGTTGTTTGTCTGTAGGTTTTCTGTATAGGTCCAATTTAAGCTTGTTATCTTCTTTGTATACCATTGTGTCCAAAAATGGGATTTTTTCCGTTGAATATTCCAAGTCAAATTTTATTGTGGGATGCTCTTTATTCATGTGTGCGTGAAATTCAAGTAGTTCGCTCTCACTGGTGTTCCAAATGAAAAATATGTCATCTATGTATCTAACTAAGTGAGATGGAGTGCTGCCCATCCATGTTGATAACATTCTGCTTACTATGGTGTACACGTAAATGTTAGCATATTTGACAGCAAACTTGGCTCCCATGGCTGTTCCATGTGTTTGTATGTAGTAGTCTTCATTGAATTGGAAGCTGTTTTTTGTAAGAATGTATCTCATTATTTGGGCCAATTCGTCTGGGTAGATGTGTGCAGGTGTGTGGTTATTGTTGTTTGTGTTTGTTTTTTCAAGTGTATGTCTGTAATGTTCTGTGACAATCTGTATGCCTTCTTCGTGTGGGATGTTTGTGTATAGTGATCTGACATCCACTGTGCATAGGATTGAGCCAGCATCCACTGTAGTGTTTTCTATATGTTGGATAAATGCAGTGGTGTCTCGTAGTAGATTTGGGATATCATTTTCCGTGTCTTTTAGTAGGTGGTCTGTGAATTCATTAACGCGTGACGTGGGGCCATCGCAGTTGGACACAATCGGGCGTCCGGGTGGTGGTATTTTGCCTTTGTGTATCTTAGGGTTAATGTAGATGCGTGGAGTTTTGACTTTGAATTCGGTGAGATATCTGTGTGTCTGTCCTGTGATGGCTCCGGTGATTAGAAGTTCGTTAATGTATGCATCTATGGTGTCTTTATATTCTAAAGTGGGATTTTCACTGAGTTTGGTGTAGTATGCGACATCTGTAAGTTGTCTGTGTACTTCTGCAATGTAGTCTGTTTTGTTGAGAATGACTATTGTGGAGCCTTTGTCTGCTGGTCTGATGACTATGTTTGTGTTATTAGCTAATGTTTTGAGGGCTGTTTTCTCATTGTGTGTGATGTTGGATCGTGGTGACATGTCGGGTGGTTTGGTGATAAGCTTGGTGAGTGATGACCGGAGTTTGTTGATGGCATTGGGTGTAGTGCTTGGTCTCCATTCTGAGGGTAGTTTGAATTTGGATGGTGCTGTGGGTTTTTCAAGGTTGTTGCTGTAAAAGTAGTATTTGCATTCTAACTTCCTGATGAATTGATCTATGCAATGTATTTGTGTGTCTGGTGATATGTGGTGTGGTGTGGGTACAAATGAAAGGCCTTTGTTTAGAATGGAATTTTCTGTTTTGGTAAGTTTGTGGTTGGACAGGTTAACGACAATATCTGGTGTTGTTTTTTGTTTGTTGATGATGCGTTGTTTTCTGCGTTTTTGTAGTTGTGTACCTGATGTTAAACGTCTAATTGGCCGATTATTTCTAAGAGTAGTTTTTTCACATTTTCGTTTTTGGATTGTTTTATGGCTTCGGCATATGATTTGGTTTGTGGTGTGCTTGTACTTGTCTGTGATGTTGTTTGGATGGGTTGGGTACTGGGTTGGTGTGTTGAGTGTGTGATAGGTTGTGTTCTGGGAAGGTACATCTGCTCTCTTGGTGGTGATGGATGTGCGTGGTGGATGGGAGGTGGTTGTCTCGAGTAGGGTATTATAAAGTATCGGTTGTTTGTGTAGTGGCGGTTGGTTTGTGATATTTGTTTTGGTCCAACTTGCCCTGGTTTGAAGGTGGTTTGTGGTGAATGTGGTTTGTTCTGTATGTGTGGTGCTCCCCCGTTTTTTGGCAGGGGAAGTGGGTTACTTCTCGGTTGTCTCTCTGTGTTGATCTGTGGTTGCTGTTTGAGCTGTGTAGGTCTAAACCATTGAGTTGTGGTTTGGTTGTTCTGTGGTGTTTGTGGTCTTGTGTATGTATGTGGGTTTTGCTTTGTGTGTTGTATTTGTGCTGGTTGAGGTGTTGGCAACAGCGGTGGTCTGTGGCGTCTCTCTGTTGGTGCGTGTTGTGCTGGGTGTGCTTGCTTCTGCGTGTGGTTTATTTGATGTTGTAGATCCATCAAAGGCGGGATGTTTGCCTTTCGCATGACTGGGTTTTGTGTGCTTTGTTTGTGTGTGTCATTGTGTGTCCTGTTTGTGTTTGTTTTGTGTGTCTTTATGCTGGTTGTGGCGAACTTAGCAGCTATCCTGTGTGCCTTAGCAACAGCTCTGTCCGCTTCGTATGTGTGTGAGTCTAACAGATTCCCTTCAATTATGTGTGCTTGCTGTTTGTGGTAGTGTAGTTTTTTGTAGTAATGTTCTAGGATTGCGTGTTGGATGCTGTTAGCCGCGGCTTATAAGATCGAGTCGATCTCTGCAGTGGTTTCTGTGTTGGGGTCTACGATGGCTAGTGCTATGTCTGGCTTAACGATATGTGTGTTGTTCTTGATGGCATGTTCTATGTTCTGTATGTGGTGCTGCAGTTGTTCTGTTTTGTATAGGGATTTGTATAGTTGCTGAAATGTGTTTTCGTGCTGTTGGTTGACAGGGTGCTCTAAATCGGCTTTGCTGAAGATTGGTGGTAGGCGTGTCTGTGTTTCTGCATCCGTGTGTGCTTTTGTTGTTAATGTGGTGGTGTTAGTAGTGGCTGCAGAGGTGGCCGATTGTTGTGGTGGTGGTGGTGACGGCGGGGTGGTTGCTGTTGGGTTGTGCGTTGTAGTTGTGTGTTCTTCTGTAGGGTTGACTGATTGTGTGGTTTGTATTGGTGTGGGTGTGGACTTTGGGTGTAACTCTGTCTGGCTCCTGGTCTGTGGCCTGTTATCCTCTGGATTCATAGTGGACAGGTGCGTGCGCGCGCGTGTGTGTGTGTGCGCGCGCGTGTGTGTGTGTGTGTGCGTGTGTTCGCTTGTGCGTGTGTGTGGTTCAAAACAAGATTGGAAGATATGGTGTCTGTTTACGAAGATATATTATATTGTAAGCAAAACAAACACATTATTACAGTATATATATTACAATAAAAACTTACGTTTGTTGATTTCTGTTGGAGGCCATATTTCCTAGATTATTTGCACTAAAACACTAAAGTGGCTAAGCTATTATGAAACACTAATCTGGCAAAACTGTTATAAAACACTAATCTGGCTTAAACTTTTGTCAAAACTTATAATAAGGTGGTCCTAAAGTGGCTAAGCTATTATAAAACACTAATCTGGCAAAACTATTATAAAAACACTAATCTGGCTAAACTATTATCAAAACTTATAATAAGGTGGTCCTTAGGATCCTTTCGGCTGTTGTTACCTTCGTCAGAGGACATGACTAATGCTGTGTTTAAACATGGTATTTATAGGGGAGGTTCTAGGGTGAGGTGGGGTGAGGGGGGAGGGGAAATTATTAGTTGGATTGAATGTGGGTTGACCATCAAAGGATGTTTATAGAGTTCAAAGTACTATTATTCGCCATGGAGTGAATGTGGGTTGGCCATCAAAAGATGTTTATAGAGTTCAAAGTACTATTATTCGCCATGGAGTGATTAACACCGGGTATGGGTTCATAATACAAAGGGGTCGATAAGGATTCAAAACTAATTTGGAAAGGATTAACCGCCTTTGGTGGTGATGGTGGTGATCGGGCGGCTATGTTCTAAGGGATTGGAATTCATATTGATTATGCTTGTAGTTGAATAGGTTAGACTCGAAAATGATTAAACATTATTTGTTTGATGGGCTGATCTTTTTTCTAAATTCGTGGGCTTTGAAAATTTCTTTTAAACTTAAAACGATTTTTTGGATAATTAAAAATGTTTTGGATAAATTTAACAATATTATGGATAATTTTAACACCATTATGGATGATTTTTTAATTATTTTAGCTAATTTGCCAATGTTTTGGACAATTTAAAAAACGGACGTGTGAACGAGCGGACGAACGACCGGGAGAATGAATGCAAACCATAACCCAGTACCTGCTCCGTTCCATCTTCTGTGACCTGTGATAGAACAGCGCCTATTACATAGGCAGACGCATCAGTGTCTCGGATGGATTCGAGGTTATGGTTAGGATGAGCAAGAATTGGTGCAGTCGTCAATTGTTTCTTCAATGCCCTGAAGTAAACCTCACACCTACTCGCCCACCTAAATGGTCTATCTTTTTCAGTGATCTGGAATAACGGGGAGGCAATCTCACTGAAGTGATGGATGTATCGATGATAGTACAGGCAGCCGCTTAGGAAGCTCCTCGTGTTTGTTACTGATGTAGGAGTCTGCCTTTCTACTACAGCACATTTTTTGCGGGTTGGGTGGCCACTCCATCTGCGGATATGACATGACCCAGGAACTCGTCATTTGTCAGAAGAAACAGCACTTCTTGGGTTTGAGTTTCAGATTGGCAGCTTGAAATCGCATCAGTACCTTATCTAAGTTAGACAAGGTCTGCTCAAACAAAGAGCCAAAGACGATAACGCCGTCTATGTAACAGAGGCAGATTTCCCATTATAGGGTTGTTAATACCTGTTCAATGACATGCTCGAACGTTCCCGGGGCGTTGCACAAGCTATAAGGCACCTTGCGGAATTGGAAAAGACCATCTCTGCAGACGAATACGCTCTTCTCCCGATCAGCCCCATCCATGGCCACTTACCACTTGGCTTCAGACAACGAATCTAAAGCCTGATCATTAGATCATTAAGGTGGCGGTAATCAATACAAATCTGCAAAGATCCGTCCTTCTTGCGTGAGAGTACGATGGGACTGGCCCATGGAAATGCAGAGGGCTCAATAAGTCATTCGCTTGTTGGTGTGCTTCTGTGTATGGGAAGACGAGGCACCGGCTGAGGTACTGGTCGGTTGTTCCAGGTGTCAATGGAGCGCCGCATAAGATGGGTTTCTCCAAGGTCCATATCGCCTGTGGAAAAACTCTCCTGCTATTTGAATAGGAGACATCGTACATCACGTTTGTGAGATTGTGTTAATCCAACTGTGGCATGCAAATATAAGTCATGCAGATATTCTGGGAAATGTTCATCAGAAGCTGTTGCTGGTGAGGCTGTAGTGGGGTGTCTCTCCACCAATATCACATCCACCAAATGGCCACAGCGAACAACAGGGACAAGCATTATTGTGTCTTCTGTGCCATTGAATACCGTGAAAGGTATTTGGTTCTTGTTGGTGGTGTCCACTATCATTCGTGGACTAGCGCATTTCGAGCCTAGCATGTATTCTGGGCCGTGTTCCAACATTGTGGTGTGTGTGTGTGCGCGCGTGTGCGTGCGTGCGTGCGTGCGTGCGTGCGTGCGTGCGTGCGTGCGTGTGTGTGTGTTGTTTCCTAACTGTTGTGCAGTGGCCCAAAGAATTTCCTCATGTCCTGGCTCAACTGTGGCTGTAGAGGTCAATAGCACTACCCACGTGTCATACAGTGATGATCCCGGTCCACGGGGTATGCGGTGGCCGTGTAGGTCTAATTCCTGTTGTTTACGGTATATCACGGCTTCACTATCTATCTATCTGTATCACGAGTTTATGGTACCAGCCACCGGAACGTGAAGCAAGGAGGCCATTTGCAAAAATATGTTGGAAGGCCTAATGGGCGGCTTTTTATGAGGCGGGATGCTCTCATACAAGAGCTGGTTAAAAACGGCGATGACAGCTCCAGTCTCTACCAAAAACCACCAAATAAGCAGGCACAGTTATATATTACTGTGCGGTGTGGCTGTAGAAGAGTTTCCAAAGTTGCGGTATGCGGAACATTTCGAAATGCGGTGGGGTCTTGTATGCAGACTGCCTGGTTTCTCTAAAGCTTCCATGAGTGTGGAAAGGGACAGCTCGGCGTCATTCCTGCTGGTTTTGCTTAGGCGACGACAGAATTGGGGGTAGCAATGGTGCTGCTTCTGTTTGTGGTTGTGTATGTATGATTACTGTATTCTGCGGCTGTAGTAGTGGAAACATCCTACAGCTGCAATCAGTCCTTCTTCCCTTTTGCCCACTGTGTCTTGTCCTCAGCCAAACTCCTTAACTTCCTCAGGTCCATTCTTGACTTGAGTGTACCGAGTCCTGCTTTCTTGAGGTCACCTCGCAGCACATTTAGCAGATTTATGCAATGACGTCCTCTCCTGTCTCTGTATTTGCTGGCTCCGAGTAGGGCGAATTCCATGGCTCTCTGTGCTGGTGTGTCTTCCGGCATCCTTAGCACATGGCCAAACATGGACCATCTTTGCTGGGCGACTTTTACAGACAGCGGCGGTGTATTACACTTCTTGTATTGTGCATCATTGGAAATTATGCTCTCTGGCCATCGGTGTCCTGTGATGGTGCGTAGGTGTTTGCGGGGGCAAGCGTCAAGTTTGTCGAGCGCTGCCTTTGGAGCTGCCCAGCTGTTACAGTTTTATATTATCAAGGATACGCAGGTTGCATTGTATAGACGTAGTCTTTTTGCCAAGGGCATCTTTGATCTACGAATCCATAGCTTCCAAAAGGGCTGGGAAGCTATGTTCCCCATGATGGAGCGTGCAGCAATGTCAGCAGTACTACAAAGCAGTGAGCCCAAGATTTTACTTTTCCTCCATGCTTCGCCGCCACGGATTGGATCGTCATTTTCTTAAGTTTCATGCTTTGAATATAGGTGTATGTGGGTGAACTCTGTTTTGGATTCATTCATAAAAAGGTTCTCAATTTTTAGTTTGCTTGCAGCTATTGGGAGAAGTTCGTCAAGGGGTTTCTTTTCCTCATCTATAAAGTCCACATCGTCGGCATATTCCATCTCTAGCGACATGCCCAGTATTGCCACCGGGGGGTTTGGTCTCGTGGAATTTTCCCGCACGGATTTCAATGCAGCAGCCAGGTAACACGTGAAGAAAACAGGGGAGAGACCATCTCCCTGAGGGGAGCCGATTGATGTCTCAAACGCTACAGACTTCACCGACTTGACTCGTACTCTCAGCTTGGTGTCTGCAAGCAGTATTCTCACTAGTCGTAGCTAATCTTCATTGCAACTGGCCTGGCGTAGTGCATCTAGGATCTTTGAGCGATTAATTGTGTCGAAGGCTCGTGACATGTCAATGCCCATTTTGTGGAAATCCCAGTGTTTGGACATGACTACCGACACAAGCATGCGTTGAGCCCATACAATGTCTGCGCAGCTACGTCCACATTTGAAGCCACTTTGACATGCTCCGGTGAGGTCGTCGATCTTGTCTCGGATGCGGCATAGAGTAACATTGGATAGGATTTTCGGTATGCTGTTAAGGAGGGCAATGGGCCGCAGATTGGCTGGGGGCCAGGTGGCTTCTCGGGCTTGGGAAGCGCGATAAGGATGCCTTGGCCTACAGCGTCGATGGGAAGGTGGAGCATAAAAGCTGAATTGATTATGTGCGTGATCGGTTTCCAGATGATGTCACTTGCATATTTGAATAGTTCATTGCTCATGCCATCAGGTCCAGATGCACGCCCGTTTTTCAGGACTTTCAGTGCCTTCTCAACCTCTGCTGTAGTAATTGGTGTAAGTAAGGGGCTGGGGTCTCCTGAGAATAGGTACAAGGGCTTATCATCGTGGTCAGTGAACTGTTCCTTGAACCACTCTCAAATTGCCTCGGCCACTTTGATAAATGTGCAGACGCAAAACTTTCTGTTCTGCTGACAGTTTTACTATGAGAGGCTAGTAGCAGATGATTCCATAGATATCAGTATTTTGGTTAGGGCTTCGTTTGGATCGGAGCTGACGTCGATGTTAGCTATCTGCTCGCCGAGGGCCGTTTTGTATGACATTTGAGTGTCAGTGTCGCTGATGAGCTTGGGTAAGTTGTAGGTGACTCTACCCTCTTGCCTGGTATGGCGTGTATACATTAGGTAGAGCTGGTTCATATGGAGGCGTGTAATGACTGGCTTATGGTCAGAATTTAGGTCTGTACCTCCATAGGAACGAGCATCACGAAGTAGGGGTTTTGCTGCTGTCTTGCATAGTATGAAATCTATTTGGTTGAAGACAGCTTTGTAGCCTTAGAACCTTTTGGGGCTTTGCGATCCGCAATGTGTCCAGTCCATGTTGTCCAGTGGCGGCATGGGTGTTTGAAAGCCGTATTTGTGGCAAATAGGCCATTGGAGCTAAGGAATGCCGACAGTGCGTCTCCATTGCTGTTGCGTGTGCCCTCCCCATACGATCCCATGCATGAGCTAAGCCCTGAACTTTTGTCCGCAATGCCGAGTTTACCCAGCTTGGAGTTGAAATCTCCACACATGAACAGTTGCCATCTAGCTGGGATAGTAATGGCGGAGGTCAGTTCTACATAGAAGGAATCTAACATAGCTGGATTCTCTGGAGTTGTGGTTGTGTGTATCACGAATTTGTGTATACAGCTGGTAGGATCGGATTAGTGGTGCGGTTGTAGTGTGCTACCTGCGCCATCCACTTGGGACAATTCAGCATCATGTGCTTAGTAGATGCACTGAAGAAACAATGCCGATGCCATCGTCCATTTCTGTGTCAGTGACGATGCCTTTTGTGGGTCCATGATGCGGAATGGTGCGAGCTATCCATATCACTATCGCTGCTGGATGCGGTGGGTGATGATGAAGGGAGATGTGTGTTGCACACCTGCAGATGATACTGTGTGTTAAGTGTATTGGTGGTGGGTCTTGGTGCTTGAATAGATGTTGTTTCAGTGGAGGTGATACAAACAAACACTGCCGTTTTACAAAGGAAAGAGGGTTTAGTAGGTGCGGTTAATGTAGTGACACATTTCACCACAGAAGGGTTTATTGTTGGTATTGCAGATGCAGTGTTCATCGTTGGTACCGACGTTGTGAAACCATATTATGTGTAGTGTAATATTTTGCTGAGGTAGTTTTTGCCGTTGCTTTGGGTGAATCTACCTGAACTTGTTGTCTATGGTCCATGTGTGTGTGGTGCAGTGTTGCTGGGCGGTGGTCAGTGACTCTGTTGTGTAGCCACCATGGTGCTTAATGTCCTCAGCAAATTGGTGAGGGTGGAAATTTGTTTCATGATTTCTTCGAAACTCTCGTGCATGTTCTGTCTGTTACCAGTGTTATGTTTATTCCCGCACCCCGGGGTGGTATTGTGGCCCCTGCGATGGGACTGGCCACGCCCCCTTCCTCTAGGCAACTTGTTGTGCCGGGGGGAGGTGATTCCGGTTGTGTTGTAGGTGCATGCTCAGCTGCTATATCAGAGCCTGATGCGGTGTCTGTAGCAATTAGTACATTCGCGTTTCTCCTTCAGAGCGGTTTCACCGCTCAGTGCATCAATAAATGTGTCCAAATGTAAATGAGTTACACCTTCGTGGTTGGTGCTAGGGTACGCTCTTATGACCAGTGGTCGGATATGACCCGCTAGTTGTGGAAGGGTTTCACCAGCCCGTCTCCGCAAATCTTTCAATTGCAGGCAGCTGGTCTCTCCCAGAACCATATCCCTGAATCTTTCGAACAAGGCATTCTCTAGCATGCTGTACGTTGGTGACATGTCTGACCCCAAATCTGCCAGTAGCTGTAAGGCTTTTCCTGATAGTTTTGTGTCCAGATACTCTCCCATCTGCTGGTCTGTCCATCTGTTGGTGTGACATATTATCTCGAATTGGCAATTCTAATTGGCCCATCACCGTCCCGACTGAACTCAGGTGGGAGGGTTACTCGGGCGGTGCCATGATAAGGAGTGATGGGCAGAAATCCAGGTGGTGGTGTTGAAGAGATGGGTGTGGATGCTGCTGAAGTGCTGTAGTGTGTATGCTGTGAGTTTTCTGACTGGTATGGGGCGATGCATTAGAGGACGTGTAGCATGCATTCGCCGAGGTGGATCTACTGGTCGCTGCCTGGGTCTCTCTTCATACATATGTGGTCCAGGAGAGACAGGTGGACGATGTGTGGTGTGTGTGCATGCGTGGTCTCTGACGTGGTGATGGCATTGCAGCTCCGCATTCCAATGTTCATACCGCGGTACCGAGGGGTACTGCAGTGATGGCGTTCTTATGGGTCCGGATGTGGGCCCAGGTGCGTGTGTGTTTGGCCACTGGTCACATTCAAATTGATACGGTGAGCACCTTGGGCATGACGGTTGTCCTTGCCCCCGTAGGAGACTTTCAGGCTGACGTCCGTTATCCAGCAAGGGTGGTGTGTGCCTCTCACTGATGACAGACAAGGTGATATAGAACATATCCACCTGTGAGGCTTCGCATAAAGCCTCCTCGCAGATCAACAAGTACTCCGCACCGGGAAATTTTGATTACTGGTGACAGCCTTGGCTGCTCTTCCGTCATAATACTCCAACTCATCGTCAGGAGAGTAAATATTGAAATAGACGGGAGATTGGAACATGCAGGAGTTATGATCGGGCGAAGGTTCTCTTCATATTCGAGCCCCACATTGGGTGGCACTTGCATCCTCCGTGGCAACGCACTGATCCGCAACTCCCTCATATTCCGCTGCACCGCAGGTACATGGTGCGTAGGCTCGAGGGTGCTGGTTAGCTACTCTGGGGGTGACGGAACGTGACTCGTATCTCTCCAGTTCATACACAGAACGACTTATTAAGTCAGTGGAACGATCACGTTCCAGTGGGACCATACGACCATCGCCTCGGAATTTGAACCACACCGTCTCATCCCCGGCTATTGGTGTCACCGGTATGATGGTCCATGATGAGTTTAGATGAGAGACATAAAAATATTAGAGCAAAACCATGGTACTCGTTTGCTTCTAATGGAGATGAAATGTATCTAAGAATGGTGTTATTATTTAACCTAATCCTCGCAAGAGGTACCTCACAGATCTCTGATCTGTATATTCCACGAGGCATCCCCACAAAGGAGAGTCCTAACAGGGTCACTTTAGTAAACTGAATATAAGCTTGCAATCTCAGGCCGGCCACGCTTTTTGGCTCATGCAGGCCTCCATCACAGGAAAATGCCTACAATGCCGAAGCGGGGGAGGAGAGATGAGAAAAAGGCCCACTCACTCTCCTATTTAAACTATGTTAAAAAATTAGAAAGTGATTCGACCTAGTGTGGTTAAAAGTATTGGGATGCACACTGGGTTACGAGAAGGTGGGGTGGATGATTTCCATAGAATTCAACACCGTCAGCTTATGGGAGTTAAAGATATTATTTTATAGTTGCCGCTTTATTTATTCGGGCCTTCTGGCTAGAACGTACTCTAACAGTTAGTGTTTAGGGCTACAAATATCCAGTTTTGGCCGCAAGTTGCTATGTGCTTTTCCTATCTTTAACATGTAGGTCTGCATGGCGAGAATGGTCGGTGTTCGTTAGACTGGCAGCGTGAAAGCATGGCACCTGGTGCTTGCTTCAGCATCAGACAACGATCCTGTCACATACTGTAGCATGACCACAAATAACAACATGGGGGCAAGTCACGTTACATATGCATTTGGAAAGCATTATCTATTTATGGTGTGGAGAGAGAGAGAGACAGATATCCAACTATGTTGACCTTCCTGTGAAGGCGTGGAGCGCTCTACGGCCGTGTCTCTATCCTTTACCTAGTGTTTCGAGTGAGGACCATGTGAGATCCGTACCCTGTGACTTAACATTTACCTGTCTTTAGGATTGACTCAGAAAGCCCACAGAATACACTGCTGGAGTCTAAAATATAATATAATTATTTCGCAGTCATTCCAATTTTGGCATGGAAACTAGCTAATAGGTATCCAGAGATAAAGGTGGGGTGGGTGTATGCGGTCACCGACACTTTGATTCTAACTGCTCAAAAACCCCAATAGTATCTAAAGTCAGTTCTAACCAACGTGGCAGACGGCGTCCACACAATTAATTAGGCCCTGAGGCCGGAGGAGCATAGAAAGAGACAACTACTCATATTCTATCAAACTTACCCATGCAGCTCCCGGAAAAGAGGCTTACACAAATGTCTCCTAAAGAGTAGTCGTCCCTATGTACTATTGAACCTAGCCTACTGAGCTAAAAGAGTCGGGTTTAGTCGGCCGCATGCCATGTTCGCGCATTGAGAACATGAACAGCGACCTTAGTGGAAAATTGATGCTGTGCGGGGAACAGGGTGGAGTGTTTGTTATTGCTATATAGTTTAGCATAAGCGAAGTGCTTTCCAAGTTGTTTTATATAAAATAAGCAAAACGATATAACTTGGATGGCTACTGCCATATTACCAACTAATACACTACAGTAAAAACATGAGGTCACATGACCTTGCGGTGCCTATTAGTCATCGGCACATAAATGAAAATAAATTTATACAATTAAATATATAAACTATATAAATAAGGTCTCACATGACCTTGCGGTACCTACATATATCGGTACCCAATATAAATATTACTATCCAAATGGTTACAGTGGACCTATTAGTCATCGATACAAAAAACAGTACTAAAATCACTGTTGTTGAAGCGTCACATATCTGAGGCACGAGATGGCACGACTCTGAGTTGCTGCTAAGGAACTTACTGATGTGGCTCATACTCACGAACGGTGAAGATGAACTTTGGCGATGGCTAGTAGATACTCATGTGCGAACACATATGAAGAATTTTGCAGACATACTGAATTTCCATACTTGTGCGGATTTAATTATTCCCCGTAATACTGTTAAGGGCTATGGAGGAAAGTGCTGGTGATGCAATAGCATCTTTGCGGATCACAAGACAAGATACACTGCATAGCTCTTGCTGTGCATCAAGCAATGTCCCAAGCTGGACGGCGGTTAAAATGTTAATGAAATGCACGATACGTGTGCGGAGTTTGATTCACCTCTTTTTCAGCGTGGCTCCGCAGATCCGGCGAGATATCCATAAACAACTCCCTCCTACACACTAATTCTGCGGGACTACATCAGGGCCAAAGGGCCCATCCACACTGAAGGTCCCTCTAGAGTGTTGGTAGCGGGGAACCTTTTTTTAATTTAGTTATTGCCCCTGGTTGATATCGGCCGGGAGCTTCCAAAATCGTATTGCAGATGCGGTTGATGTGCTCCAGAGACGAGGCTCAAATCCGAAATGCACTGTTCCGGGCTATATACCACCGGTAATAACAGTAAGCGGTTGCCCCACGACTCAATCTGCTCTGGACGCCACACCATTGTCTTTACCCCTCAACCCCTTCTGACGATTTCTGATTTCTCTGGTCCTTTTATACTAAATAGTGATGTCCCAACTGTGCGTCTTAACCGATCAACGCGCACGTCATGACGAGGTATGGTTATCGACCACGTGACTTGCTGGTCTTCACCTATTACCAAGTATACACGCGCCTATGACGTTATTTTGGAACTATTTTGAATGGGAGCAACGTGGATATCTCAGTCATTTCGGGACCAATTTTAAATCTGTTGAAAGATTCGGAATCCTCGTTTCATTCTGGTAATGATCGTTACCAAGGACGACGTGGAGGCTCTATTTTAAAGGAATTACAAATACAGAATACGAATTCATAAGATGCCACTCTCTCCACACGCTAACGTGTGTTGCTAGGCAATCGGTGACGCCCGCGCATTCGCGTTAGGCCATCTCTCAGACTCTGTGATTCTGGGATGGTTCGTATCTGACCGATCGATCCGCGCTACACAATCAAAATAGAATAGCATTCACTAGATTCAGAACGAGTAATCACTATTTGTTAATCGAGAGGGATATATGGAATGGAATAGATAGACATGAAAGGAAATGTAATTTATACCAAAGAGATGACATATGCGATGAATATCACTATATCTATGTATGCGACTACTTTGCTGCAGAAAGAACAAATGCCTTACCACGATATTACTACAAAAGTCCAAATTTTCATAAATTCCACCAACCATTCACTACAAAGAAAATGAAGCTATTAGGTAAGTTATTCAAGACGCTCCTTAAATCACAGATAAATTTCTATGTACTTAAATGTATCTTTCATACTATTTTGGTATCCGTACCAGAACTACTGGCCTAACTAGTGGATCTACCCACCCGCTTCATTTTCGCTTCTTATTTCGCAATGGAAACGAGTAGATAGGACCATATGAGGGGTGGGGTGGTGGGGTGGGGTGGGATTATGTGGTGGGATGGGGAGGGGGTTCGTACAGGAGTTGTAATAACTATTGTAGCTGTTGCATATGCTCTCATTGTACAGCACACATCCGCAAACAAAATGAGAAAAACTATCCTATTTCGTGTGCTATAACCTCTGCAGCAAATTGGCATAGTTTTCTTTGCAGTGACAATTTTGAAGTCGACAATAGCGTTTCAAATTTATAGTAGTTTGGTCGTGTAATAGTAATAAGTAGGTATGAATAATTTACGGGATTCTTCAGAGAACGGACATAGAAATAAGTAATGGTATTCGTCACCAATAACTTTATTATTGCATTGCTTGCGATCCCATACCACCGGCGGTTCTGGGTGGCTCCCCCACAATCATTTACTGGCGGTCAGCCAACCGTCTCCTGGGAGACTCACGGGTCTGGTCGAGCATTCCGGTCACAACAGAGTGCTTGCAGCTGTTGTTGATAGGTTACCTGGCTGCTCTCTGTAGGAGACGCGCCAGTCTCTTCCACAGCAGATGGCTCTTTTATCGCAGATAGTTTTCGATCTTTCCCCTCTGCGTCTGAGTTTCCGTAGCGGATTGTCTCTTGAGGAGTTAGTGTGGTGACAGAGGAGAGATGGGAGAGAGAGAGAGAGAGAGAGAGAGAGAGAGAGAGAGAAAGCGAGGAAGAAGTTACTGTAGCGTTACATCGCTAGTGGTCGCTATCATCCGGCTCACCTATGCTTTTCCCATTTGATGGCTAGCATCGACGCTGCGCTGTATTCATAATGGCGGGATTCTATTTATTCCCCCCTGAGGACTCTCTCTCTCTCTCTCTCTCTCTCTCTCTCTCTCTCTCTCTCTCTCTCTCTCTCTCTCTCTCTCTTATATACTTAAACCAATATAACATACAATACAACGGTAATATATTAACACATATATAGCAAGCAAATAACTATCCAAAAACGTGCTTTCTGCTTGGGTTTCGTATTGGGGTTTGGCAGCGGAAGTCATGAGGTTGTGGACGTAACCTCATGATTGGGAAAGGATGGTGATAGGGAATCGAACGTAAAGGGATCAACGCACAGTGGTGGGCGGGCTGGGCGTGATACTCAAGTTCGAAACATAGGTTGTGGTAGGCTTGTTCGGTTAATCGATATTTCATCAATAGTCGATTATTTTTCTTGGAGATTCGAGCAAAAATCGATTATTTATTTTAATCAGGCATAATTTAATGTTTGGTTTTGTAATACAGCTAATGCATCAGTGGTTTGATTGTTCTAGCAAGGTAGTTGTATACACATATATGACTGACGTTCAAGTCTGCATCTCCCGAGTCCTAATCCGTGCATGCGAATGTTTATATAAGTAATTGCTTGATACGCCAATGATATGAAGCATTTGTTTGCGACTGGTGTAATATACCCCTTTGAAGGCTGACCTGTTGGTGGCCATTTTGCAAAAATGAATTACTGTTTTTCAAAGTTAAATCACAAAATTTTGATGCGAATTTTGACAAATTCTGACAACTGGTTTGGAACTAATTTGACTTAAAACTGTTGCTGCCTAAGGCAGAAACAACTTGCAGTCACACGATTTTCAAAATAATAGATTTTTTAATGCTGCGGAATAGGGATACGTCGTAGATAGGCACTACTGGCGAAATCTATATTATAATGAAAATAAAAATCATATGGCCATTTCGCGAAAAAATGCATAAAATTGACAATCGTAGTAAATTTACAAATTTTCGATCCAAATTTTCATAAATTCTTCCGATTGTTTTGTAACTAATCTGACGTAAAGCTGTTGCTCTAACAAAATTTTCAAAATATGCAGCTTTTCCAATGCTGGAAAATAGGCAAACATCGTAGATAGGCGCTACGGGCGAGCTCTATATAATTAAAAGTCAATCTCTGTAATGTTAAAATTAAATTGGCACCTTTTTACTGGCTTGAAAATCTGGGCATACGCGCCGGTCTCTTAAAACCATTAAGCAATGGAAACAATGGGAACAACCAAATTTACTTCATTATACAAGGCGGGTTGTTCCTAGGCATCATCCAACCAGATGACTGGCTGATATAGCCTGTCCTATTGAGTGTCTTGGGTTCTTTTCATAGGACTACTTAGTTGAGGTAATCTAAACCTAACTAGGAACACATTTACAAAATTGCGTATTCTGTTATTTTTATAGAAAATCAGGTGTTTCAGCAAATTATTCATTCACTCATTCATTCATTCGTTCGTTCGTTCATTCGTTGATTCGTTCGTTCGTTCGTTCGTTCGTTCGTTCGTTCGTTCGTTCGTTCGTTCGTTCGTTCGTTCATTCGTTAATTCATTTGTTTATTTATTTTATTTTTTTAAATTTATTTATTTATTTATTTATTATTATTATTATTATTATTATTAATTTTAAGACAGCTATGTTCTCTCTCTCTCCCTCCCTCCTTCCCTCCCCCTCCCTCCCTCCATCCCTCCCTGCCGCAGTGCATAGTTGCTACTTCCAAAGTTTCAAGATTAAATAATCGATTATCCGATTAAATCGAATAATTTTACAGGCATCATAATCGAGTATTTATTCCCATAATCTAACACCCCTAGGTGGGGGGTTCCCTTTAAGCTAAGGGAATGACGCTGGGTATACATAACTGGGGAATCAGTGCAGTTCGGGGTCCCGTCGTTGGTGGTGGGTGGAATTTCTGACGTCGGGGGTGGAGTTGGGTTTGGAAGGGGGTTTACGACATTATTTATGGTTTCTACACACGTCTCGAAGGAAAGCCGACGTTGGTCATGTAAGTACGGCTTACTGGAATGCGTGGTTTCCCCGCAGTCCTTGCAGAGTGGGTGTCATCAATCACACTGTCTTTTCAAGTGCCGGTTGTTCAGTTGGCCAGGGTGGCAGTTGAATGGTAGGCGTTTGGTACTCGTCGATATCATGTTCCTGTGGTTGTACGGTCTTCTCTTCTTCACAAGGCTTCAGGTGGTCAAAATGGAGCAGAACCTCTTTGCCATCCGGTGCATGGAGCTGGTGCGTAAAATCTGGTTTTCGCAGGAGGATAGTGTATGGTCCCTTCCATTTATAGCTCAACTTGAGGCTCGCTCTGGCAGGTGGAGTCGGGATGCTCACCTCGATGCGGCTGCCAATGGTGTGAGGTTCACCATATGCTCGACTGTTGTGAGTGGCCTGTTTCAAGGGCTTTCAAGGGGTAAGTATGCCCTCACACATTCGTGCCCATCCTGCATTCTTTGATGCAACAATTCTACATACAGAGATGGTGAATTCAGCTTGTCAGGAATCCATGGTATTACAACGCCCAAGGGCAGCGAAAGTTCATGGGCCATCATCATGTGTGCGGGTGTAAATCCAGTGCTGGAATGGACAGCATTGCGGCATGCCATCATCACACATGGAAGATGTAAATCCCAGTCATGGCAATGCTGCTGTATTTCTTTGGTCAACATTGTTGCAAGAGCCTGGTTAAATCGTTCTACCATTCTGTCAGTATGTGGATGAAAAGGCGTAGTTCACGTTTTTATGATACATAAGCGGCGGCAAAGTACCTGAAATAGCTGACTTTCAAAATTAGTGCCTTGGTCGGAGTTTAATTCTCTGGGAACTCTGAAGCGCCAAAATATGTGATGCACGAGCGCACCCGCAACACTAGCAGCTTCCTGGTTTGGAAGAGGCAAAGCCTCAGTCCATTTGTGAAATAATCTTGGAAGCCGAGGATATAGCGGTTTCCATGGTCCAGGGTGGCCGGAGGTCCCATAAAGTGGTTAGCAGCACGTTCACACGGTGCGCCCACTATGCAAGTTTGCAGAGCGGTGGTGCAGGTCTTTGTGACATGCCATTAATGCAGGACACTTTTGGCAGTCCAATTTTTTACAGAGGCATCTATTCCTATACAGGGGAAACAGGGTCTGATTCGTTCTAATGTTCAATCATACGCGAAATGTCCAACACAATCATGTAGATGTCCTAGAATAATTTCAAGGTAACTCCTAGGCGCTACAAGGCAGTTGTGGTAGTAAAGTAGTCCGGCGTGTAAGCAACATTCTTCAAGCCATTGATTATAGTACTCGGTGGTGCTTGAAGTGGATGACATTTGTGCATGGGAGGTGTGTTCATGTTCGTGTAGCTAGTTTATTACAGGGTCAAGGTGGGGGTCGGCTTCTTAGGTGGTACACAGGTTCCCACTGCTCGGCGGAGAGTAGCATGAAAGATGGTTTCTCAGTTTTCACCACTTCGATTATGTTGAAGTCCAGGATGTTTTGGGGACAAAGCTTCAGCATTCCCATGTAATTTGCCAGGGCCAGGGCGGTGTATCACATCGAGTTGAAGGCTCTGCATTGTTTCCTGCCAACAGGCAATCTGTCCTTTAGGATTTCATAATTTTGGATCCAACATAAGGATGCATGGTCAGTTCGTAACGTGTAAAGTTTGCTATAACGAAAGTGTTTGAAGTGTTTAATGAAATGAACAGCAGCAAGAAGCTGATGTTTGGTTGTGGCATAGAAGCGCTATGGGAAAGATGTCCGAATCTGTTGCAGATGACTTGCTCATGTCTGTAACTGTTGACTTGCTGATAAAACAGCACTGATGCTCTTGTTCGATGCATCAGTATCAAGGATGAATGGGCATGGCAGGTCCGGGTAT
>CM067371.1:33508059-33602711 GCA_034401795.1 Chaetoderma sp. LZ-2023a | reverse complement strand
GCATGACACGTGTGTTAAAACGATATAACGTGGATGGCTACTGCCATATTACCAACTAATACACTACAGTAAAAAACATGAGGTCAACATGACCTTGCGGTGCCTATTAGTCATCGGCACATAAATGAAAATAAATTTATACAATTAAATATATAAACTATATAAATAAGGTCTCACATGACCTTGCGGTACCTACATATATCGGTACCCAATATAAATATTAGTATCCAAATGGTTACAGTGTACCTATTAGTCAT
Organism: Chaetoderma sp. LZ-2023a; assembly: GCA_034401795.1. Taxonomy (NCBI): domain Eukaryota; kingdom Metazoa; phylum Mollusca; class Caudofoveata; order Chaetodermatida; family Chaetodermatidae; genus Chaetoderma; species Chaetoderma sp. LZ-2023a. The sequence goes on along the minus strand of CM067371.1, from coordinate 33,602,454 downwards.
CGGTACAAAAAACAGTACTAAAATCACTGTTGTTGAAGCGTCACATTTCTGAGGCACGAGATGGCACGATTCTGAGTTGCTGCTAAGGAACTTACTGATGTGGCTCATACTCACGAACGGTGAAGATGAACTTTGGCGATGGCTAGTAGATACTCATGTGCGAACACATATGAAGAATTATGCAGACATACTGAATTTCCGTACTTGTGCGGATTTAATTATTCCCCGTAATACTGTTAAGGGCTATGGAGGAAAGTGCTGGTGATGCAATAGCATCTTTGCGGATCACAAGACAAGATACACTGCATAGCTCTTGCTGTGCATCAAGCAATGTCCCAATCTGGACGGCGGTTAAAATGTTAATGAAATGCACGATACGTGTGCGGAGTTTGATTCACCTCTTTTTCAGCGTGGCTCCGCAGATCCGGCGAGATATCCATAAACACCTCCCTCCTACACACTAATTCTGCGGGACTACATCAGGGCCAAAGGGCCCATCCACACTGAAGGTCCCTCTAGAGTGTTGGTAGCGGGGAACCTTTTTTTAATTTAGTTATTGCCCCTGGTTGATATCGGCCGGGAGCTTCCAAAATCGTATTGCAGATGCGGTTGATGTGCTCCAGAGACGAGGCTCAAATCCGAAATGCACTGTTCCGGGCTATATACCACCGGTAATAACAGTAAGCGGTTGCCCACGACTCAATCTGCTCTGGACGCCACACCATTGTCTTTACCCCTCAACCCCTTCTGACGATTTCTGATTTCTCTGGTCCTTTTATACTAAATAGTGATGTCCCAACTGTGCGTCTTAACCGATCAACGCGCACGTCATGACGAGGTATGGTTATCGACCACGTGACTTGCTGGCCTTCACCTATTACCAAGTATACACGCGCCTATGACGTTATTTTGGAACTATTTTGAATGGGAGCAACGTGGATATCTCAGCCATTTCGGGACCAATTTTAAATCTGTTGAAAGATTCGGAATCCTCGTTTCATTCTGGTAATGATCGTTACCAAGACGACGTGGATGCTCTATTTTAAAGGAATTACAAATACAGAATACGAATTCATAAGATGCCACTCTCTCCACACGCTAACGTGTGTTGCTAGGCAATCGGTGACGCCAGCGCATTCGCGTTAGGCCATCTCTCAGACTCTGTGATTCTGGGATGGTTCGTATCTGACCGATCGATCCGCGCTACACAATCAAAATAGAATAGCACTCACTAGATTCAGAACGAATAATCACTATTTGTTAATCGAGAGGGATATATGGAATGGAATAGATAGACATGAAAGGAAATGTAATTTATACCAAAGAGATGACATATGCGATGAATATCACTATATCTATGTATGCGACTACTTTGCTGCAGAGAGAACAAATGCCTTACCACGATATTACTACAAAAGTCCAAATTTTCATAAATTCCACCAACCATTCACTACAAAGAAAATGAAGCTATTAGGTAAGTTATTCAAGACGCTCCTTAAATCACAGATAAATTTCTATGTACTTAAATGTATCTTTCATACTATTTTGGTATCCGTACCAGAACTACTGGCCTAACTAGTGGATCTACCCACCCGCTTCATTTTCGCTTCTTATTTCGCAATGGAAACGAGTAGATAGGACCATATGAGGGGTGGGGGTGGGGGGTGGGGTGGGGTGGGGTTATGTGGTGTGATGGGGAGGGGCTTCGTACAGGAGTTGTAATAACTATTGTAGCTGTTGCATATGCTCTCATTGTACAGCACACATCCGCAAACAGAATGAGAAAAACTATCCTATTTCGTGTGCTATAACCTCTGCAGCAAATTGGCATAGTTTTCTTTGCAGTGACAATTTTGAAGTCGACAATAGCGTTTCAAATTTATAGTAGTTTGGTCGTGTAATAGTAATAAGTAGGTATGAATAATTTTACGGGATTCTTCAGAGAACGGACATAGAAATAAGTAATGGTATTCGTCACCAATAACTGTATTATTGCATTGCTTGCGATCCCATACCACCGGCGGTTCTGGGTGGCTCCCCCACAATCATTTACTGGCGGTCAGCCAACCGTCTCCTGGGAGACTCACGGGTCTGGTCGAGCATTCCGGTCACAACAGAGTGCTTGCAGCTGTTGTTGATAGGTTACCTGGCTGCTCTCTGTAGGAGACGCGCCAGTCTCTTCCACAGCAGATGGCTCTTTTATCGCAGATAGTTTTCGATCTTTCCCCTCTGCGTCTGAGTTTCCGTAGCGGATTGTCTCTTGGGGCGTTAGTGTGGTGACAGAGGAGAGATGGGAGAGAGAGAGAGAGAGAGAGAGAGAGAGAGAGAGAGAAAGAGAGGAAGAAGTTACTGTAGCGTTACATCGCTAGTGGTCGCTATCATCCGGCTCACCTATGCTTTTCCCATTTGATGGCTAGCATCGACGCTGCGCTGTATTCATAATGGCGGGATTCTATTTATTCCCCCCTGAGGACTCTCTCTCTCTCTCTCTCTCTCTCTCTCTCTCTCTCTCTCTCTCTCTCTCTCTCTCTCTCTCTCTTATATACTTAAACCAATATAACATACAATACAACGGTAATATATTAACACATATATAGCAAGCAAATAACTATCCAAAAACGTGCTTTCTGCTTGGGTTTCGTATTGGGGTTTGGCAGCGGAAGTCATGAGGTTTTGGACGTAACCTCATGATTGGGAAAGGATGGTGATAGGGAATCGAACGTAAAGGGATCAACGCACAGTGATGGGAGGGCTGGGCGTGATACTCAAGTTCGAAACATAGGTTGTGGTAGGCTTGTTCGGTTAATCGATATTTCATCAATAGTCGATTATTTTTCTTGGAGATTATATAATCGAGTGTAAAATAAAATAGTCGAAAAATCAATAAAATCGATTTACTCGAGCAAAAATCGATTATTTATTTTAATCAGGCATAATTTAATGTTTGGTTTTGTAATACAGCTAATGCATCAGTGGTTTGATTGTTCTAGCAAGGTAGTTGTATACACATATATGACTGACGTTCAAGTCTGCATCTCCCGAGTCCTAATCCGTGCATGCGAATGTTTATATAAGTAATTGCTTGATACGCCAATGATATGAAGCAATATACCCATTTGAAGGCTGACCTGTTGGTGGCCATTTTGCAAAAATGAATTACTGTTTTTCAAAGTTAAATCACAAAATTTTGATGCGAATTTTGACAAATTCTGACAACTGGTTTGGAACTAATTTGACTTAAAACTGTTGCTGCCTAAGGCAGAAACAACTTGCAGTCACACGATTTTCAAAATAATAGATTTTTTAATGCTGCGGAATAGGGATACGTCGTAGATAGGCACTACTGGCGAAATCTATATTATAATGAAAATAAAAATCATATGGCCATTTCGCGAAAAAATGCATAAAATTGACATCGTAGTAAATTTACAAATTTTCGATCCAAATTTTCATAAATTCTTCCGATTGTTTTGTAACTAATCTGACGTAAAGCTGTTGCTCTAACCGCAATCAAATGATTTTCAAAATATGCAGCTTTTCCAATGCTGGAAAATAGGCAAACATCGTAGATAGGCGCTACGGGCGAGCTCTATATAATTAAAAGTCAATCTCTGTAATGTTAAAATTAAATTGGCACCTTTTTACTGGCTTGAAAATCTGGGCATACGCGCCGGTCTCTTAAAACCATTAAGCAATGGAAACAATGGGAACAACCAAATTTACTTCATTATACAATGCGGGGTTGTTCCTAGTCATCATCCAACCAGATGACTGGCTGATATAGCCTGTCCTATTGAGTGTCTTGGGTTCTTTTCATAGGACTACTTAGTTGAGGTAATCTAAACCTAACTAGGAACACATTTACAAAATTGCGTATTCTGTTATTTTTATAGAAAATCAGGTGTTTTAGCAAATTATTCATTCACTCATTCATTCATTCGTTCGTTCGTTCATTCGTTGATTCGTTCGTTCGTTCGTTCGTTCGTTCGTTCGTTCGTTCGTTCGTTCGTTCGTTCGTTCATTCGTTCATTCATTTATTTATTTATTTTATTTTTTTAAATTTATTTATTTATTTATTTATTATTATTATTATTATTATTATTATTATTAATTTTAAGACAGCTATGTTCTCTCTCTCTCCCACCCTCCTTCCCTCCCCCTCCCTCCCTCCATCCCTCCCTGCCGCAGTGCATAGTTGCTACTTCCAAAGTTTCAAGATTAAATAATCGATTATCCGATTAAATCGAATAATTTTACAGGCATCATAATCGAGTATTTATTCCCATAATCTAACACCCCTAGGTGGGGGGTTCCCTTTAAGCTAAGGGAATGACGCTGGGTATACATAACTGGGGAATCAGTGCAGTTCGGGGTCCCGTCGTTGGTGGTGGGTGGAATTTCTGACGTCGGGGGTGGAGTTGGGTTTGGAAGGGGGTTTACGACATTATTTATGGTTTCTACACACGTCTCGAAGGAAAGCCGACCTTGGTCATGTAAGTACGGCTTACTGGAATGCGTGGTTTCCCCGCAGTCCTTGCAGAGTGGGTGTCATCAATCACACTGTCTTTTCAAGTGCCGGTTGTTCAGTTGGCCAGGGTGGCAGTTGAATGGTAGGCGTTTGGTACTCGTCGATATCATGTTCCTGTGGTTGTACGGTCTTCTCTTCTTCACAAGGCTTCAGGTGGTCAAAATGGAGCGGAACCTCTTTGCCATCCGGTGCATGGAGCTGGTGCCTAAAATCTGGTTTTCGCAGGAGGATAGTGTATGGTCCCTTCCATTTATAGCTCAACTTGGGGCTCGCTCTGGCAGGTGGAGTCGGGATGCTCACCTCGATGCGGCTGCCAATGGTGTGAGGTTCACCATATGCTCGACTGTTGTGAGTGGCCTGATTCAAGGGCCTTCAAGGGGTAAGTATGCCCTCACACATTCGTGCCCATCCTGCATTCTTTGATGCAACAAGTCTACATACAGAGATGGTGAATTCAGCCTGTCAGGAATCCATGGTATTACAACGCCCAAGGGCAGCGAAAGTTCATGGGCCATCATCATGTGTGCGGGTGTAAATCCAGTGCTGGAATGGACAGCATTGCGGCATGCCATCATCACACATGGAAGATGTAAATCCCAGTCATGGCAATGCTGCTGTATTTCTTTGGTCAACATTGTTGCAAGAGCCTGGTTAAATCGTTCTACCATTCTGTCAGTATGTGGATGAAAAGGCGTAGTTCACGTTTTTATGATACATAAGCGGCGGCAAAGTACCTGAAATAGCTGACTTTCAAAATTAGTGCCTTGGTCGGAGTTTAATTCTCTGGGAACTCTGAAGCGCCAAAATATGTGATGCACGAGCGCACCCGCAACACTAGCAGCTTCCTGGTTTGGAAGAGGCAAAGCCTCAGTCCATTTGTGAAATAATCTTGGAAGCCGAGGATATAGCGGTTTCCATGGTCCGGGGTGGCCGGAGGTCCCATAAAGTGGTTAGCAGCACGTTCACACGGTGCGCCCACTATGCAAGTTTGCAGAGCGGTGGTGCAGGTCTTTGTGACATGCCATTAATGCTGGACACTTTTGGCAGTCCAATTTTTTACAGAGGCATCTATTCCTATACAGGGGAAACAGGGTCTGATTCGTTCTAATGTTCAATCATACGCGAAATGTCCAACACAATCATGTAGATGTCCTAGAATAATTTCAAGGTAACTCCTAGGCGCTACAAGGCAGTTGTGGTAGTAAAGTAGTCCGGCGTGTAAGCAACATTCTTCAAGCCATTGATTATAGTACTCGGTGGTGCTTGAAGTGGATGACATTTGTGCATGGGAGGTGTGTTCATGTTCGTGTAGCTAGTTTATTACAGGGTCAAGGTGGGGGTCGGCTTCTTAGGTGGTACACAGGTTCCCACTGCTCGGCGGAGAGTAGCATGAAAGATGGTTTCTCAGTTTTCACCACTTCGATTATGTTGAAGTCCAGGATGTTTTGGGGACAAAGCTTCAGCATTCCCATGTAATTTGCCAGGGCGGTGTATCACATCGAGTTGAAGGCTCTGCATTGTTTCCTGTCAACAGGCAATCTGTCCTTTAGGATTTCATAATTTTGGATCCAACATAAGGATGCATGGTCAGTTCGTAACGTGTAAAGTTTTCTATAACGAAAGTGTTTGAAGTGTTTAATGAAATGAACAGCAGCAAGAAGCTGATGTTTGGTTGTGGCATAGAAGCGCTCAATATGGGAAAGATGTCCGAATCTGTTGGCAGATGACTTGCTCATGTCTGTAACTGTTGACTTGCTGATAAAACAGCACTGATGCTCTTGTCCGATGCATCAGTATCAAGGATGAATGGGAATGGCAGGTCCGGGTATACGAGTACCGGAGTGGTAACTAATTTTCCCTTCAAAAGTGGCCTCACATTATGGGGCCCATTGGAAGGGACGGTCTTTCTTTGTAACCTTGAAAAGTGGTACGTCATTTCTACTGAATTTGGATACGTAGGAGCAGTAATATTGCCAAAGGTCAAGGAAGCTGTGAATCTCATTGATGGTGGTAGGCATTTTCCAATTGGCTACAGCGGCTAATTTATAAAGTTGAGTGGAGATGCCCTGGGCAGAAACAACATGACCAAGGAATTGTACTTCCTCGCTGAACAGTTGACACTTTTTTGGTTTCAATTTTAGATTGCCGCCAGCAAATTGTAGAGTACTTCCCGGAAATTGTCTACCGCATCGCTAAAGATGGTCCCAAAACAATTACATTACAAATTGTAATTTGCAGAGTACACATTTCATCAGATGTTCGACAGTTCCAGGAGCTTTGCAGAGCCAGTAGGTAATTTTCCGAAATTGAAAAAGGCTGTCGGAGCAGACAAATGCTGCCCTTTCTTTGGCACAGTAATTCCTTTCTACTTGTCAGGAATCCTCTAGTCAAATCAAGGGTTTTGAGCCAGGTGATACTGATGAGGGAGTCTAAGGCATGATCAATCCGTGGAAGAGGGCAGGCATCCTTGACGCTGGCGTCGTTTAGACATCTATAGTCGATATAAAAGCGGAAAGTGCCATCTTTCCTGCTTGCTAGAACAATGTGACCGGCCCAAGGTGAGGTGGAAGATTCTATAATGCCGGAGAGCAGCATTTCCATCACCTGCTGATATACTTCGTGTTCTGCATGTATAGGGAGGCAGCGGACGGATTCTTTAAACCTGTGTCAATATTATGGCATACTAGATACGTCTCACCCAGGTCTAAATCACTTCAGGAGAAAGTTGTTGCATGTTCGTCCAGCAGTGCGTAAATTTATAACTTTGTTCGTCATTCAGTCTATCCATTGTAAATAAATATATTTGCACGTCTAAATGCAATGAAAGCGGGTGGGGTCTGAGCAGAAATATTGTTTTAAACTTTGTAGGAGATGTGGTCTTGGTTGCGTAGGCTGAGTAGGATGCATACAATTCTGTCAGGTTCCAAAAGGCCACCAGATGTTTGGAGATGGTGGTTCAATGTGGAAACCCAAAGAATTTCTTCTTTGCTGAGCGGTAAAAAGTGCAGTTCCATGGGGTATTCCATCAAAATGTGAGCACAAGGGCGGAACTCATTCAGATGAAAGTACCAGAATCAGAGCTCCTTATTTTTATTTTGTGGGAGGCAGACAGTGAAGCGGTGACAACAAGCACTCACAAGAGTTCATGGAGGGCTACGATATGCATATTCATACACGAAGATCACACATGTTGTCATTTCTTCCACACCATGTGCTACGCGTGGCAAGCGGCACAGGGAGAGGCGAAGAGTCCATGGAGGAGGCGGAAAAATTGGAGATGTTAATTTGACCGCTTTTGCTTTAGTGGCCAGCCAAAATCTGCTGTCGATCGAGCACTGGCAGCTGTGTAGATATCGAACACTCTGATCGCTTGGTATAAAATGTTCTGAAGTGCGGTCACACTGGTGGTACCACAGTGGAGTGGAAACCAGAAAATACCATCGACTGGAATCGTTGTTGAGCTGCCAGCGCTAAATCTGATGATGGACATTTCCTTTCTATCATGTCTAGTAGAGTCGACTCCTTTTATGCTAGTCGGCACTGCATTTCATTACCCTTTGACGAATGTCGAGCGTCTTAGTTGTATCCTCAGCCAATCTGGGATCGGCAGGGAGACAGCATGAGCTCCAGTAGCATCCGAGCAAGAGAGCTAGCTGATCAATTGGGTGGCTAAGTTTGTATTTCTTAGAAAGGGTAGGTTGCATTAACTAACTAACATTAGGTTGGATCAGTTCATCGGCTGACTTTTTCGAAAATATCCTTATAGCTGTTATCCTTAAAAAGCGGAAATCCAGGGCTTTTGAACGGTATAATACACTCCCAGTGAAATTGCGATCACGGGCCGTTGTGCGAGGAGGAATTCGTGCAACGATAATATGATAATATGTAAATCCTAAAAAGTATCCACGCAGTCAATAATGACATGCGAACGTGGCCATGTCCTGCCCTATGACGAAAATATGTTTACTACAGGGGCACTCCTAGTGGCCCGGCGCACCTGCAGACAAAGTAAATAGTCCCTTTCACTTTGCTGTGCTTGTATTCTTGTACTGCCATCAATCTGGGTAACCGTGTTCGGATCGGCTAGTCCTTCCTCTTATCCGACCACAATCGTGTTTACCATTCACTAGTCCTGCCAAGAAATTTAACATGCAAAGGATACCTTCCGAATTCAACAGAAACCATTGCAGATGGTGTTATATGTTTAATTTTGAGCATGTATCTCATACATCTTAAGTGAACTTGCTCTATTGACTTGTATTTATCAAAACCCCATATTTCACTCACATACAACGCAATTGGGGCTATCATTGCATCGACTAATTTAAGTTGATAATCAATGGGTAGGCTTAAGTCGGTATTCTTGAGTAAGCTTGTTAATTGTCTCACTCTATTTTCTTTTTTCTTTTTTTTTGAAAACATCATTCCTAAATATTTATAGCTATCAATAATTTCAATTTGTATGTTATTTAGTTTAAAATCAAGAGTGTGTGTTAATTTTTATGTATGCCCGTAAATGCTGTTCTTAGTTATTGGTTTTATTAATATTTAGTTTTAAGTTCCATAGTATACAATACCTATTATATTCAGTCAGGGTATTCTGGAGATCTACCTTTCGGTTGACCATTACAGTATAGAAAGGCTTTTTAGGTATGTTGCCACGTTTTCATGTACAAGTATTCCCCTGCAGTCCTTACCTTCCAAGTATTCAATTAGGTTATTTAATTATAAGCTGATAAATACAGGTGAAAGTTTCTCCCCTTGTCGTACACCCCCCCCCCTAAAAAACCCCAACCCAAAACCCAAATTTACATATCACGTGACCAGATGTAAGACCATTAATGCATATTCTAGATTTTGTACTATTATACGTGCTTTGGATTACTGCTATAATCTTTCTGTTCAAATTTTGCTCGACCAGTTTTCCCATAATGCTTCTCTCCAAACAGTATCGATTGCCTTCTCAATAAATGCACAGAATAGTCGTTTCCTTTGTTTTGCGGCTATTTCAATTAAGGAGTGGAAAAGTATGGTCATCTTAAGAAGGCTTGCTTTTCGTTTAGGAGCTTTTCGTCTTCTAAGATTTTACTGATTCGTGCACTTAGTATAGTAGTAAACAGCTGTCCTTAGCAAATGAGCCAGATTATGGGCGTATAGTTTTCTGGGCCAATTATGCCCCTCTTCGCTTTGTATATTGATATGATTAGCCCTTCAATTCAAGTAATGGCACATAGCCAGAGTCAAGGATTTTATTAAATAGACAGTGATAGATGGGGGTCATACTATCTTTGGTAGATGTTGTCGTATCCATTATTTGATTACTACACACGACTTTGTTGGTTAACTGTTTATTGCATTTATTGATAACTATCTGTTTCTAAATTACTACTAACAATGCTAATTAATACATGAGACACGGAGTCTAATACATGCACGTTCACCCCTAGTGATGACCTGTACATGACTGATGTAGCTCGGGTGTTTCCAGTAAATGTCGTATCTCGTCATAAGTTCTAGTCTAAAACACCATATCCCTCCTTTCTTTCAGTTTAATGCTAACACTTTATAATATAGAGCTATAATTGTCTATGGCATGGCACATAGTCGTTGATGGTATGACAGGCATTCGTTCACAAGACCACAGATAGGTATTGATGATCTAGGGGAAATAAAATATATCACATATCTACGGAAGGGCATGCTGTACTGTGTTAGTGGACTCTTAATTAGAAAATGCATATATTATGAACTTAAACATGCTTTTGACTTTCCTGATAGATGCAATAAACACATAGCCACAAAGAGGGCATCAACGTAATCCATGCCAATGGATTTCTGATAAGACACATTGATAACGCGTATATCGCTACAATTGTTCATGGCATGCCATGTGATAATTCATTGTTAGCATAGATTCGTCCATGAGATGATAGTAGTCATTGATGTATTGACACAGTCATTGCTGATCGACACACATTCGTTGCGATTCAGACACTGTCGTTGTTGATTGACATACAGTCATTGTAGATTGACACAGTCGTTGCTGATTGACATGTAGCTTACTTAAATTACCATCGTTCACTCCTACTTCCTCGTGCAATCCGTGAGATGAGCCAAAATGCCCAACTGCCGGAACTATTCCAGCTGTCGCCAAGCAACCGTGCAGTGTTGCCAGATGCTGACGCTACATTCGGTGACAAAGCAACTCATACTTTCATTAGGGAGAATCATTATTCCTAACACATCCACTGCTTACATTCTCCCCCCCCCCCTTTATAAGTTTACAGTAACTCCAACCCACCCCTACCCCACACCTAGTCTATAGTATACATTCACGTATACAGTACACAGACGTGACAGTAATCATTAACAATAATTTCAATGTCTATTAATTAAGCTTAAAGTAGCATGTTTACACTGACAGCAAACATATTTACAACGCCTTAGACACATTTTAAACATAAAAATCGTTCAGGCGTGCAGGCCTGATTGTAGAACGGCCAGACCAAGTAGTTTGTGTCATCCAGGTGTTAGCTAAATGTTCATTAACTACTGTTTCATCTCCAGCGTCATATGGGGCTTGAGTGTTGAGGTCACTGCTGAGTGGAACCTGATTATTGACTGTTGTTGTAGACAGTTCAGTGTCTGTCAATACTTTTACATGTAAGATGCCACAAGTTGAACATGATGAACCCAAGATTCCTCGCCAGATATGGCTATGATGGTCTAACTCATCTTCTGGGCCTACAGATGGAACACTAACAGTCAGTTCCTGCAGATCTCCATCAATCAAACCAGCATATTGCTGTGGGTCATCAACTGTCAAATCAGTGTCAAAAGCATCACAACATTTGTGCAATCTATTATAATTGACTAATGACCTCCTTTGACTGCCGTCTTTTCGTACTCAGTATAGAGCATCTGAGGTCTTCTTAATAACTGCCCAAGGACCGTCCCAGCACTTTAAAAAGCTTCTTTGAAAGGCCTTGCTTACAAGCTGCAGTGTAAACCCTAACCTTATCACCAACCTGAATTGGGATGCCGCGCACTCTCTTGTCATATATATAGTCTTCTGACTCTTAAGAGTTGCTTCCATATTCTTCACAACCATCTAGTAAGATAATTGAAGCAATTCGTGTGTTCTAGTTGCATAGCTCTTCGTCGCGGTATACCTCTCTCCAACCTCACCAAACATGAGGTCTACGGGTAGGTTGAGCTCCCTTCAAAACATTCGTAAAGATGGAGTGAACTTGGTCGTAGAATTAACACTGAAAAGGTATGCCAGCAAGCTCTTTGGAAGATGTTCATTCCAATCTTTTTGATTGTCACTTCCGACTGTTTTAAGCATCTCTATGAGAGTGTGATTCAATCGTTCCACTAATCCATCCAATTGAGGGTGATGTGCTGTGGTCCGGGTCTTATTTGAATTCCATTAGTTTGCAGATCTCATGTATCAATGTTGAATCCAAACCTTTGCCTTGATCAGTATGAAGTTTGAGGCAAGCTCCGCAACGGCAGACTATTTCGTCCACCAGGACCTTTGCCACTGTATCTGCTTTGTGGTTCACTATTGCAAAGACCCCAGGCCATTTCCTAACGTAATCAGATACCACCAATATGAACCTATTACCATTATCAGTTATTGGCAAAGGTCCTACTATATCCATAGCCAGCTATTTAATGGATGAGATGGTCCTCTTGACTTAGGTGGCGACGTTTTAGTGGTGGCACAATCTTCACACCCTGCACACCATTTCTTGACATCGGTTTGCATCTCATCCCAGAAATATTTTAACTGAATCTTCGACAATGTCTTATCAGTGCCCAGATGACCAGCTGCAGTACCATTGTGCATTTGCTGAAGCATAACAGGAATACACTTCTTTGGGATCGCCAGTTGTAAGCATAGTTCATAATTGTCACACCACAATTGATGATACAGAATACCATCTTGTATAACTAACCTATGATTATGTTTCCATAGTCGATCAACCTCTTTTTGTGTTTGTCCTCTAGACTCGCAGCACACTGGCTTTGCATGCACACACCATCCTTGACCACTTTTAACACTGGATAATTATCTTGTTCCTCTGCCATTTTGAAACAGAGATTATCAGGAATGTCCAACTCAAGACTAACATTATTACTAGTCTCACTATTCCCTGCATTTACCTCATTGAGTGATAACCTGGATAAGCAGTCAACAACCGAATTGCCCTCTCGTGTGATCAACGAATGCGTCTTCCTGTATAATCAGTCACTGACTTGATGGTCTTAATGTTAAGTAACAGCTTATGGTCTGTAAAAATTGAGAAATGTTTCCCACACAATTATGGGCGAAAATACCTCAATGCCCAACATGGGTCGATGGATGGGTGGGTGGATGGATGGATTGGTGGGTGGATGGGTGGATGGGTTGGTGGGTGGGTGGATGGACGGATGGAAGGAACTCGAAATTCATATTGCTCATTAAATCTTTCAAATACACTTGAATCCTATTAGTCTAAATTTTATAGACAATTATTTAATTGTTGGAAATTAAAAAATGTTCTTTCCTAAATTCGACTTCAAAAGACTTGGAAACAAAGTCCAACAACACCTTTTGAAATATAGTTCACTGTTCAAATGATTAATGACCGTTGTGTGATCCCTTTGATCAATCAACAGACTGAGACTAGAACCTCGTTCAGAAAGGGACACCTTCTGAACAAACAGATTCGATCTCACTGGGTTAATATGCATGGTTTGATCTCTTTGAACAACCACCACTCATTCATGAGAGTATTACTGGAAGCCCACTCAGAAACCTTAGAAGTCAATCAACGTCAATGGATTTAGACAATGGTTTTTAAACATATGTGGCAGTCCAAATCTTTAATGTGAGTACAATTGAACACTAATCTAAGCCACTTCCATAAGGCCATCAATTCTAATAAATAGACAGATGGTGGACAGGCGGATTTGTTCTGTGGCCTGAAGCTGACAAACCTTGTCGAAACGGGTCGCCCACTTCACGACGGTGCATAAAATTATTGGTAATATACACAATTTTCCTTTGATAGTTTATATGAATTATTTAAATATTAACATGCTTAATCATAACCTTCTTTTTCAGCGGTAGATTTGTGATACGCTTGTAGATTTTGTTAGGCTTGTAATTCGATAGACTTCCCCTGGTTCACGATTCCATTAGGTCCCCTCAACTTTTTGGTATTCTTGTAGATTTTAGTGGCAGAAACATTGAATAATCTAACTAGTAACATTATGGCTGGAGTTAGAAGAGTAGAAGACGGGATAACAGGAGGTCTAACGACAGTCGCCCACCATCTGCCCAGGATGCACTAACCAAGTGTTACTACATGATTATAGAATGCTTTCACCACCTTGGCATCTTGAATGCTCATGTACGTAGGGGCAGTTTGCCTCCTGGATTGAGCTGGAAAGAGTCAGAGTTAGAGAGACAGAATTTCTTCTGTAAACCAGCGATCCCAAACGCCGAGGTCCGTAAGGACATCTTAGCAGCAAATTTGAAATGGGCCATATCTTTACTTCAAGTTAACATTAGTCACTATAATTTCCAGCTTGGTCGTCTTATGTCGCTCCTCATCGAAGCTCAGTCCAAACCAAATTTAGAATTAGGTAGAGCGAAGACCACAGCAATAAATTGGGCCCGAAATAACTATGGCAGGAAGTTTCATTCTTCATCAATTGATCAGTTTTATGATTTCATCAGACCTTTTGATCCGCATTTTAGAACCTGCCATAGTACAACACCCCCTGTAGGGTCACCTGTGACCCTACCAGGAACATCAACTGCAGGGCCCTCTGTGGCCCTACCAGGCACACCGACTGCAAGGTCAGCCTTGACCTTACCAGTCATCCCACAATCAAATCGGAAACGGAATATGTCACCAACTGAGAGTCCCCCAGTAGTTAAGCGGGTGAATAACCAGTGCTCACCAGTGTTCCCCCTGCAGTCTCCTGTGGTGGATCCGATCCTGATTCCACTGCCAGAATGGTCACCATCAGTGTCTGCTCATGTGGATCCCAGTCAGATCCCTCTTCCAGTCTCGCCACTGTCCCCAGTCGAGTTTCCTCCCCTTCCACAGAGAGCAGTTACTGACCGACCTGGTCAAAGACCAGATCGTCGACGCCGAGGTCCAAGCCACCACAACCTAAATTTACGCCCACACCTAAGCCCAAACCTACGCCTAGGGATACATCCAAAGAGCATAGGTCTTTCTACAAGTTTCGGTTCGTGGTGGATAACAAGAATGAATGGCGCCTTCCTACTCTGAACAAGAAGATTCTGCTGATTGGGTCTTCAAATTTAGCTAGTATCAATCAGACACCTCATCCAGATATGCAGGTAGCAATCTATCCAGGTGCTAAGATAAACCACATTAGGAATATGGTTAGAAAATACAATGAGGTCTTCCAACCTCAGCGTATCATCTTTAACATCGGAACTAATGATATGGACGAACTTCAGCATGACACCTCCCAAAGAATTGAGAATCTGTTTAGTAACATGCGTTCAAAATTTCCAAAGGCTAAAGTTCACTTTGCCAAACTAAATTATTCGAAACACCTGACTACAACCCAGAAACGAAACATACAATTCGTTAACAGCCGTGTAGAGGCCTTAAGGGCCAAGGTCCCTATCCTGCCCAGCCTCCCCGTGTCTGAATTTCAGGTGGTTGAGGACAACATCCACTGGACTGAGTGCACTGCAAATTGGATGTATAATAGTTGGTTATCGCACCTTAATTTAAACTAACTATGGGTCAGGGTACTAATCACCCAGAAATTGGCAACTAGACACCTTTGCGATATTAGACACGACGAGGACACCAACGTAGCTCAACATTTCAATCTTCCTGGTCATTCTGTCGATAGACACTTTGAAATTATGCCTATTGAGCAACTGCCTCTTTCTGCTACGGCCGAAGAAACTGATAAACAAAGAAAACTTCGAGAACCATTGTGGATTAAGCAACTGAAAACAAAATGGCCGAGAGGCATAAACGTGGACCCTGGTCTTGCTGAACAACGTGAAATAATTCCATTCAGTTTAACATACAATCGAAAAAATGTTGAAATTTCTGAAATTTTGAAAGATGAATATCATAAATTGCAGGATAAAATGAAAGAACCTCTCAATTTGCGTCCAGTGATAGCCTTTAAGAAAAACTCCAATCTACGTGACATCTTGGTTAATTCGAAATTAACTCTTCAAAAACCTTCAGAATGAATGATATATATTATTCATATTTTATAAGCCTCTATCAAACAAACATAACAAATCTCAGACAATAAAATAAATAAAAAATATCTCCCAACCTTAGGAGATCCTGAGCCAGTGCGTTTAATCATATAACCACCACCAACAGCACCACCACCACCATCAGAACCGTTACCACTAGCACATAACCACCGCCGCCACATCCAGCATCACCACCAGCATCATCACCACCGCCACCAACACCACCATGACCACCATTAGAACATCCCCCGCCAGCACCACCACCACCACCTCTACAACACCCACCACCATCATCACCAACAGAACCACTACCACGAACACATCACCACCTCCACCACAATCACTACCACTACCACCACCACCACCACCACCACCACCACCACCACCACCACCACCACCACCACCACCACTACGCATCATCATCCTCTTCACCTGCCTCTCCTCCTACTCCTAGTCCTCCTCCTCCTCGTCCACCTCCTCCTCCTCCTCCTCCTCCTCCTCCTCCTCCTACTACTACTACTACTACTACTACTACTACTACTACTACTACTACTACTACTACTACTACTACTACTACTACTACTAGTCTTGGCGCGGTGGTCCAGTGGAAAGATGTCTGGTTGCTGATGCTATGCGGAGTTGCAGGATGGCGGTTCGATCCCCGACTACTACGTAATCTCCCTAGTCTAAAATCTATAGCTTGTATTTTATAAATTATGAAATAACTAGCAAGTACGCCGTTCTCAAATCACATTGCAACAGGGCCCTGTGTGCAATAAAGAAATGTGAACCCGAAAATGAACTGATATTCGTATTTAGTTAAAGTGGTATCTGACAACAAATATTGAGGGATCCGATCTGTCGCTCAAGTATCTGATGTCATAATCAAATACGCCAAATAGGTCACGTCACAATCACTATGATGTAGCTCCCTTGCGAAATTAAAAAAAATCCGTGGAAAATTCCGTTGCTAAATTGTACGAATTGTAGGATATGAATAAACGTTCTGTTGAACATTTTGGAACTAATTTCACTGGGAGCTGTTACTGCCATCGGAAGAAACAGTTCCCAGTCAAATTAGTTTAAATACTCTTGAAAAGCGTACTTTTATATTATCCTTGGAGCTATATTCGGGGAATTCCGGTTTAAATCCGACTCATCGATACCAACGCGTAGAACTTGTTGGCAGAGCTTAGATAGAAATGGGCGGGTCGTAGCTAGAAATGAATCTCTAGTGTGCGTGAAAGGACCTTTCCAATTATAGCAATGCATCGGTCATCTTTAGCTAAGCTCTACCCACACATAGCTCGTGTTGCGATCGATCGATCCCTGAACTTCTGGACCATCAATTTCCATATTATGCAGCTCAGCTGATGATTATTTTGAAACTAATTTGACTGGGTACTTTTGCTGCTTATGTCAATTTAGTTTCAAAATATTCAACAGAATGTTTATTAATTATTAATTATTAAAGATATGCAATTCGTACAACAACGCTTAGTCCGTCATCAATTAAGCATTCGTGACGTACTTATCTACGTCATTGATTATGACGCCATTCTACACGTCACATAGTTGATTAAGACATCATATGGTGGATGGATAAACCGGAAATTAGAAAGGTCCATTGTCGGGAAATAAACTCTACCGCAGCTTCTATTTTACAGGCTCCTGGCTTTTGTGGCGGCACTTTAATTGATAAACGATGGGTAGTGACGGCTGCTCATTGTCTGGTTACTACAGTCAAGGGCAGAAGGATGTTTAACACAAATATTACTCGTGTGCATTTGGGAAGCACTGATTGTACAGGCATTGGTAAGTATAATATGAGACACGCTTAACCGTCTTAACCGTTTTTGCTTAACCGTTTTTGCAGAAGACATATTCCAGAGGTTATGCCACTGGACATGCGCACTATTTTGAAAATAGTTTGACTGAAAGTTGATGGTGACTAAGCCACCAGCAACTTTCAATCAAATCTTTAGTCTTTTTTCTTCTCAAAATATTCAGCAAGTCAAGAGGTGTTAGTCATTGAAATTAGTGTCGGATGGCTTGTAGCAGCGAGACAGTTAATAAATAGTGTTATTATGTTAGCCATGTCGGGTCATAATTTAAATAAATCAAAATGGAAATTGCCACACTGGGTCCGATTTCAGGAAATGTCCACAAAATTAATTGAAATCGGATATTTGTTATACCTAGTAACTAGCCATAACACCCCCTCTCCATGATGACTGTATAATTGAGGAAACCAGTTTGGCAGTCAATCATATGACGTCATAATCAACTAAGTCACGTGTAAGCGGACGTCATACTCATTTAACTTGTGAATGACGCGATATAGTCCGTCACAAACGCTTAATATTCCGACGAGTCGTACGAATTGTATATCTTTGCAATTTTAAATGTATTTCTATTAAATATTTTGAAACTAGTTTTACTGGACGGTGTTGCTGCCATAGGCATACCTGTATAGTTTTCTGGAAATTGAGATTCAGAGAGTGCATGGATCGATTGATCCCAACAGGCGAAAGGCGTGTGTGGAGTTTAGATAGAGATGGGCGGGGCATAGCTAAAACTGGATTCCTCCATTGAGATACTGAGAATTCAGAGCGCGTGAGATATTTAATAAAGGTGCCATTGAATACAACAGCACCACCACCTATCTGTTACAGGTACCATGGGCCCATACCACAAAGTTGAATAGATAGGCGGCAATAGCACTCAGTCACATTTGTTTCAAAATAATCAACAGCTTACCTGTATAGTTTTCTGGAAATTGAGATTCAGTGAGTACGGGGATCGATTGATCCCAACATGGGCAAAGTGTGGGTGGAGTTTAGCTAGAGATGGGCCAGGTATATCTAAAACTAGAGTCATCCATTATAATATCGTATTGGCCCGGTATTGGCCGAGTACTGACCCATTAACCTGCGTTTTGTAACACAACAAAAATACTAAGCCACTCAATTCACTGTTTGCTAAAAGTCACCTGACTTAGATATCTCAGAAAATTTTAACCTATTCATTCCCATGGTGTAAGTTCCCTTGAAACAAGTTTAGCAGAGATACATCCCTCCATTGGGTAGTCTTGATAGTATCTCTTTAACTCTAAAGCAGTCATTGCTCTAGGGAACCGGTTCCTCTATTCCTATAGAGAACATATAAACGAGTCTGTGAGCATGCGCACTTATGCTACTATGCATGCGACCGAGTCCAAGCCGCCATTAATTAATTTTCTGTATTACGGGAAACACCTAACTTTTATCTCAACAAATCCTATTCATTCCATAATCTTGTGGCGCTACATCCACATTTGATTTTTCATGAATACTACAGTACAAGCGGTCTTTGTTGAATAAGTTATAGTACTTATGTAAAATGTTTATAATTTACGTGAATATGAACGGAAAGTTCGTTGTTACAAAGTTGAAAGAAAATGGCGCCAGCTTCACATTACAAGCCAGGTGGAGTCAATAACTCTGATCCTTTTTTTAGCCACGAGGCTCGTTCCTACGAAAGGTATACTATATACCGGTTTGGAACATCTCCTACGAAAGGTATCCTACATAACATATGTAACATACCGGTTGGGAAGTTAGTGGATCAATTAAGAGTTTTGACTAGGTACGTATTTCCGAGCGTCATTCTTTCCTACATAAGGTATACTACATACCGGTTTGGATCGAATCCTACATAAGGTATCCTACATAACTATGTCATATACCGGTTGGGAAGTTATTGGATCTATTAAGAATGTGACAGTGGTGCAAACAGGCGTGGTGGACCGGATGAACACCACAAGGATACACCACGATCATCCCCTGAAGAAAAGCGAGTGGTCCTTCTAAGGACCGTTACTAACCAACTAACATGAAACTCGCAATTACTTCATGATGATCAGTCAAGTCAGTCGTATTACAATAAAGACGAGACCATCAGTATTAATTCGCGATTCGGTGTTCGTTTTCAATTGGCGGCGTTTTTGCAGGCTAATTTAACATTACTAGCAATGGGCCGTGAAACCTTTTTACCATTTATTTAATATCTTATAAAAATTACTCGAGATTTTATGTTTTCTAATACCTGGCGGGGTTATTCGACGCAAGTATTTTTTATGGCCTTAGTTTCATGAAAAATTTAAACATTGCGTTGCTATGGGATATCCTCGTTAGTGTGTCGTAAATTGGCAAATGTTGGACGATCTCGGAATGCCCGGATGTTCAAAATTACGATACTGATTCGAATCCTCGTAATCGTATAACCCTCTTTTGTTAGATAGGCTATTAAGCCTGTGCCAGATTATCAGGTTCACTTGATTTGTAAATCTAGCGAGAAACTTGCGTTCACTTGATTTCTAAGTCTAGCGATAAAATTTATCATATATATTACTGCATGGTTATATTGTAATGTGAGTGACCAACATAAAATGATCTAAAACGTAATGCGATGTTCTAGAAAAATTGCATGAACGGCCGATAATTAAACTGGGTAGCCAGCGTCTATTGTTAGCGAGCCGGACAGTGGCAAAGTAAATCTCCGTTTGGAGGCGCTGACGAGAGGCGTAGATCTTATTGCCGAATTTCCGATTCCAGGATATCTATATCCGAGTACTCGCTTAAGCTACTTCATTAAAATTTGCTTTAACCTAATCTGGTCAGATAATATCACGTGATTTATATATCATGTGATTATCACGTGATTCTGATTTATATTATAAAGACGACATTTATGTCAAGTTAGGATTAATTTTGATGGAAAAAACAATCTTTATTAAAGGATACGCAATATTTAGGCTGCTCAATTTAATAATTTCACGTCTGCGAATGATGTTTTGAGGTATACATTAAGCATAGCCGCGAGGTGACAAGATTTGTGAAGGGTTTTTTCGTGGTATCTTCAGACGTTAAGATGTTTAAAAATTCAGAGGAAAATAAATTTTATCCTTGTATATAATGCGCGCAAATTTTTTAGAACATGTAAATTGAGCATAAATGTGCGACCTATTTATGGATTTTTAAGTAAATACGCCACTCCCATATTTGCTGGTACTCATTCAGATTCAACTTATTTCAGTTGCAACTTATGACTAATAACTTCGAGAGTTAAATGGTTGATATTTTGATAGTAAACGCTACAAACTTTGATGACCAAGTTTTACTATATCAGAGATGTGTGTTGATCTCAGTGTTTTAGTAGCAAGCATAGCCTTTGGATCAGGAATGTTCTTGACTATCAGCCACGTTTATTAGCCCTAAGATGGGGTTTTTCCCTACTTAATGTATAATCTAATCTCTCATCATTTTGTAAATTCTTTCTGCGGGTACTTAACTTGGGTGAAATTGGATATATAGAGCACGTACCCAGGCTATGAGGGACCATTCTATCGGCTCTCAATCGATTAATTGTTATAGTCAAATATAACATTCTGCTTGCAAATGGACTATTACTCGTGGACATCATCTGAAAGTCTAGAAGAGGGGGAGAACTAACCTAGTTAGAAAAATTTTCTCTCTAAGGGGTGTGTAAACTGTGAAATGTTGGTCTGAACATGTTGTTTCCACACCATCTCTTAAAACATTCGAAAATGGTTTAGGTAGGCTTTGGCATAGTCAAGCCAATGTATGACTACACCGTACACGCAACCCATGACTAGAAGTGACGGCACAGGCATGGAGATAAATGAAGAAGAGATGACCATGAGGCCTAATTGTCCTGTGCTCAGTATTATTACCTAGATTATAACTCAATTTTTATGGCATAGCAACTGATTATAATTAAACTTCTGGTTTAGGTATGCCAAATCAAATCACTTCTGGTGTTTTGCTGGTATTGTTTGTTTCTAAATCACTTGACAGTTTAAATGCCCTATTTCAGGGGCTCTTATTTTTGATTCTTTAATTCTTTATTAGTTGCTCTTAGTGCAATGGCTGAACCATCCAATTATCCTCATCCTTCGAAACCTTGTGTACACCCAACTCTTCGCATTTATCTTCTAGGAATGATTTAATTTTTTCTTATGATCCTAGCAGTGATTTTGTCGTTTTGATTTCACTAGATTTCGTTTTGCTCCTGAATCTTCTCATGTATTACACTCTTCCTATCAGCCTCCATCTTTCGACCTGTTCTCTCAAAAAATTGGAATCAATCATCTTTCGATTCTCCTAATATCAATCTGCAAATAAGTGCGTCAGACTTTATTATTTTAATTGTGAATAGTGGTTTGCTATCTTTTAGTATCATATCTGGCCTGATTTATTTTTAACATAGTTTTTCAGTCTTTCTTTTCTGTCAGTAGGATCCCTCGCCATGATGAAGCATATCTATGGGTGAATGTAAGCTTGTCACAATAACAAAATCTTTTTGGTCTTATCAAGATTTACACTGCTCCTTTCTGGAGTTCAGTAGAAATTTTGATCTTTTTATTTGTCTAGGGATATATCTATTTCTATTATTGTCATATGGAGAGGTCTTCTCAGCCTTATCTATTCAAGCCTATTTTTTATTCTTCTAAATTCTAACTTTCCCAGGCATTATTAAATAAATTCCTCAAGGGGGCCTAACCAAGATGATTGGATTATTGCCTTCGCATGGATTGTGGAATATGGTTTTTTCCTTTCACCCTTCTGTGTAGTTTCAGTCCTTTGTCCTTATCCATCATTGATCTGGTCACAGGTTTGATGGACTTCTTTCCTGTTTAATCATCTGATAAAGATATTAACAATTGGGCTCATATCATACTAGCTTTGTTTTAAAATTAGATTTGTAAAATAAGATTCTGCAGGTTTATTCTGGTCCTAGCTGTCATGCTTAAGCGCTTCTATATAATCTCTACTCTATCAGGGGTGGGATGGGTATAGCTAGCCTCATGCATGTCTTAGGTAGCAGATTTCCTACATATAAGGTACAATCAATGTAGTCATTGAATCCCCCTTTTTTCTATCAAACCATGTTGGTCTCCTTTGACATTAGTCCTGCTTCTGTTCCTGATCAATAATTTTCTGCTCTTTTCAAGTAGGATACAGTGGAGGAATGGCAGAATTCAGACTTTAAGGATTATGAGGTGCTGGCAGATCATCTTTTATAGGGTCTCGGCTCTTATCTTCAACTCCTATATATATCCTTTTCTGACAACTTCCAAAAAATTTACACTTCATGATTTAATACTAATTCTGTTGTATATTTTGGAATTATTTTGTCTGGAACCCATGGCTGCTTTGATACTGTTTGAGACAAAAATTACTTAGTCAATCGTTTTATATTCAACTCTTTTCCTACTATGTTGTCTCAGAAATGGAGTTCATCGATGAAAGGAATAATATGGACATGGAGTCAGTTTGCCTAGTCATCACTGGTCTAGTCAAGGATAAGGGACAGTGTTTTCTGATATTTATATATATACAGAATTTGTCCTAACTGGATCTGGGTTCTTTTAATTACATCATAGCCAGTCTGGGATTCCTCTGGCTTGGAAGGTTGCTTAATTGTGTTAAAATTTGGGCCGAATGGAGTCAGTTTTGTGTACGAAGGTCAAGTCTGGTAATTCAGAATTGTGTCCCTCACCACGACTGCATACACTGCATTTTCATTCGTTGGGTGTCATCGGTACCAATTCACCAGTTTATCCATCTGCAGGTCCAGTTTGATGTCTTGTTCTTACGTGTTTGGGGGAGGGGATCTCGTTCTTGTGTCTATGGAATCAGATAAAGTAGTCTTACTACTCTCTTCCTTTTCAGGAACTAGAACAGGAACTAATACTCTAGTATTCCTCTTCAATACTCAGGAATATTGGAGAATGAAGAGATATTGTCTCTTTCACAAGCACCTATCTGCTCATGCAGTCATTTCTATAGTAGTGACCTTCATCAACAAGCAGGGCAGTTGAGGTTATCATATTTTGTCTGGAGTCTTGGTCTTCCTCCTGCGGTGGAGATGTCAGCAAAACTTTCAGCAGCTCACATTCCAGGTAGAATGATTTTACTTGTAGCTCATTTATTACATCCCATTAAGTTTCTACTCAGTATAGTGTCCAGATTTGATGTTCATATTCTTCCTCCAGGCTAGGCTCTGGCGGTAGATGCTCTGGCCCAGTCATAGACTTCACATTTTTTTTAATTATCTTCAATTTAACTTTCTAGTGCCAATTGTATTTAAGAACTTTTGTCAGCGGTTTCTAGTACAATTGTCTTTAAGAACTTTTGTCAGCAGAATGTATTATCCCTTTAATCACTCCTGCTTGGCCCAATGAGAGTTATTCAGTGGATCTCGTAGTCCTCTTTGTGGAAATCCAAAGCGTCTTACCAATTTTGCTGATTTTCTATCTCGTTTAACAGCAGCTTTCAGTTCATCATTCCACAAATCTTCAATATGTATATATGGTATTTTCCAAGAGACCTGTTTTTCAGAAATTGATTTTTTGTCTGAACTTTAGTATTCTTAATCAATTCAAACTATCTGTTACAGGAGAATTTACCAGAGTATATTTAAGGTTTTCAAATGGTTGTTAGAACAGCACATTATCTCGCCCGATTCTGCATCCCATCATCAAGTCATAGATTCATGGCATATTTTTTGATGATTTAAATCCCTGTATGCTGGGGTGGTGTTATCGTTTTCACTAGCATCTATCCTTCTTTGTTTTCTAGAAGCCGGTTTGAGAGTTATTAAGTATTTACATCATTTATCCATGGTACCGGTATTTTTAGGGTATAGCACAAAGGCAAATACCTATAATAAATTCCTCTATTAATTCATTCTTGGGTCCATCTGTCTAATTGTATAACTCTGAAATAATTTTTTTTGTACTAGCGGCCGCGTTTGTTAGATGGCATTTTGATATTCATATTCTTTTTGTGAATGATCTTTTCTAGGTGGTAGAAGATCTGGCCTCATTCTTTGCCCTTGAAGAGATCTTATATATATAAAACCTAATTAATTGTTTTCAATCCTTTCCGAAAACTATGCCCAATTTAAAAGATCTTTTTGAAACACCGTTCAGGTTACTTATGCAAATTTGTTTAGTAAGCGCGCATCTCATCAACTGGATTACAGACACCATTAATCGACACTAGAATGTATCTCCAGGAGACACTCAGTAAGTGTTAAGGCACACGATGTTCGTGGTATGGCCTTCTCCTTCGCATTCTATGCAGATCTACCGTTCAGATTACTTATGCGAATTTGTTTAGTAAGCGCGCATCTCATCAACTGGATTACAGACACCATTAATTGACACTAGAATGTATCTCCAGGAGACACTCAGTTTGTGTTAAGGCACACGATGTTCGTGGTATGGCCTTCTCCTTCGCATTCTATGCAGATCTATCAGTGGACGACATTATGTAAGTTGCAGTATAAATGTCAGATTCTACATTATTTTTATCTGAAAGATCAGATTCAATTCACAATCTGACATTTCTCGTTTCGCCACTCAAACCTAGGCTCAATTGCCTAGATTCTTTAGTCAGCCGTCTTCTTCACCATCTCACAGCTGTTTTTAAATTCTCTTTGCTGAGATTTTCTAATTATCATTATATTATTGTATTTTATTTCGAACATTGGTTTGTTCGTGCTATTTCAGCACTTCAGCGATTTAGTTGGTTTTAGTATTTTTGGTGATTAACCTTTCATTCCTGATTTGCAATTTACCAACCCACCTAGTATTTGGGCTCTGACCAATTCTATGTTTTAGCAAACAGTGAATTGAGTGGCTTAGTATTTTTGTTGTGTTACAAAACGACCCAGACGTATATATACTGGTCTGGCGTTTTGTTAGCTTACTAAAATACTTACCACTCAATTCACTGGGGCCCACCTCAGCCACCCCGCATCGTTAAATTGCAAATCATTAAAAATGTGTGGAATTAATTAATGACGGCTTGGACTCGGTCGCATGCAGAGTAGCATAAGTGCGCATGCTCACAGACTCGTTTATATGTTCTCTATAGGAATAGAGGAACCGGTTCCCTAGAGCAATGACTGCTTTAGAGTTAAAGAGATACTATCAAGACTACCCAATGGAGGGATGTATCTCTGCTAAACTTGTTTCAAGGGAACTTACACCATGGGAATGAATAGGTTAAAATTTTCTGAGATATCTAAGTCAGGTGACTTTTAGCAAACAGTGAATTGAGTGGTAAGTATTTTAGTAAGCTAACAAAACGCCAGACCAGTATATATACGTCTGGGTCGTTATCGCGGTTGATCTATAATAGGGGTGGATCTAGACTTTTGGTTTAAATAGAATTTATGTTGGTCTGAGAAGGATCGCGATAAGACATTGTCTTACAACCTAGATTTTTATTTTAGGCACGGTCTGAGCCGCCTGGGAGGGTTCTACACGCACGCATTCACGCACACACGCACGCACGCACGCGCGTGACGGTTCAGATGTCCTACCAGCGTATAAAAATTAGATGCTCGGCGATGCCATTCTCCGACCACACCACCCTTCTCATACAATATGGTATGAAAGAAATATAATCACAAGCCATGATAGGTGTGGGAAATCCGCAATCCCACGCCCAACCTCTCCTCTCGGGATATGCCATTAATCCACCAATTATTGTCTTTTACGAACCTTCTTTGTTCCACAGGTGGAATAACGAGGAGTGTTGTCAATGTGATCCTGCATAAAGGGTTCGATAAAAAGACATTTGATCACGATATTGCTTTGTTGAAGCTGAGCCAAGACGTGGCCTATGATAGGATGGTATTGCCCATCTGTCTGCAACCTGAGGGCGTCATAAATGCACAGTTCATTAACAAAAAACAGGTATGCTATGGCGTCACTAGTTGGAAGAGAACAGATTTTGTCTTAGTATATTCAGTGTTGTTATCGAATGGAGGGAACCTATCTGTCACTCAAGTATATACCGTCACAATCATTATGCCGTATTATTACTCTGTCGTGCGGCAGAAAGGGCCGTCAAGTACGCGAATTGTATGTCTTTGATAAATTTACTATTTAATACACATTCTGTTGAATATTTTGAAACTAATTTTACCTGGAGCTGTTGCTGCCATACGCCACCTCTCCGTCCGTCCTTCTGGCCGTCATGCTATCCACTCCGAAACATTTTTTGTGGAATTCAATCCAATTTGTGATGTGAGTTATCCATATGATTGCGGGCTATGTGAATTACCTATATGATTGCGGACGGCAAGACGTCATTTTTATTAGGCTCAACGCGCACACCCCCCCCCCCCCCCCTCACCCCCACCCCTCCCCCACCCCACCCCCTCCCCCCACCGCGTCCACCACCGCCACAGGGGGACCGAGGGGGTAGGGTGTGGGGTGGGAGGGGGGATGTGTGTGGGTGTGTGTGTGGGGGGGGGGGGGGGCTGGGGTGGAGAGTAGTTTCCGGAATTAGATGCGATAGGTGTCAGGAAAATTTGACATTTTATCTATGAGTTACTGGTCTTGTTACAGGCTGGTTTTGTAATCGGATGCGGTGCCGAGATTTATGGTGGTATTAGCTCGCAGAAGCTGATGCAGGTTAAGGTTCCTTTACGATCCAGAGCTGAGTGTGAAGAATCCACCAAGAACAGCTTCACCAAGAATATGATTTGTGCTGGGTACACAAGAGCTACGCAGGTTCGTAAAATAAAATATGCACACACAATGGTCGAAGTACACTGATAACGGTGGTTAGGTGGCCGACACTGGGCCAATAACTACCAGTATTGATTCAGTACCGGACCAGTAAGCCGGGTCATTAGTCAGATATGCTACCCTAATAATGCAGCTTACTGGGCCAATGCTGAGCCGATACCCGGCCGATACCCAAAGTATCGGCGCGGTATCAGCTCGGCATCGGCCCAGTAATCTGCGTTATCTGGGTATGTATTACAAGTGTATTAGATTCTCATTAAATTACTTTAAAAATGTTTTGTGTACACTAGTTAGCCATGCCTTTTATCGTTATTGGTCTTGGTGATAGGGTGGGTGTTGTTTTTGGAAGGGAGGGGGTGAGGGCGGTGGTGGCGCAAGAAAGTCTACATCTCTGGTTCGCTTACATTTGGACCGCCATTATCAATATTAGAACCGTACTAAATTGATATTTGAATCTATAAGTTTGCTAGATTGTACACGTGTTGGTGATAGGCTATTTAGTACTGATACTATAATAGTAGGGTTCACTATGTATTTTCGTTCAGAATTTTTTGGGATTTGTAACACTATATATTTTTGGAAAGCATTTTATATGCAAATTTCAAAAACCAATGTTTGCATTTTCATAAATGTCTTCATGGCGGCCATCTAGAATTTTCAAAATGGCCGCCATCTAAATCCTTCGAAATCCAATATATCTGCAACCATGTACCCTAAATTCACAATTTTGATGTCTATATCTAGGTTTTCTGGGTCAACGAATGCATTGGTAACATTTATAATAAACTTCAAGTGCCAGAAATAATGTTTTGGTTGATAATTCCCAAAATAATAAGCAATCTCACACAACATCTGCAAATGTCGCACATTTTTTCTAAATCAATATTTGTTACAATATTTAACGGTAACAGTAGCCCATAGTAATCCTATAGAGGGGATAGAATGACGATATAGCGCAATGGCCTGTTATCTACGTAATCACATTGTCATCATGTTTATTAATAAACATATTATGACAGAGTATGTATATGGTGAGCGGCGTGTCACAATTTTACAACAATGGATGGCCCAGGGTAATTTTCAAATTCACCAGTAAAAGTAAACTGAAAGCAAATTTTTGCAGAAAAGTTGTTCAAATGATCGTCTGCTCATAGATTTGCAATAAGCATAATCATACAGCAATAATCTTCAGGATTATCGTTTGTAATCTTGCAATAAGCATTGATCAAATATATTTTGCCATCAAATTTGAGTAAATCATGAGCGATGTACAGCTTGATGCAACACAGGAGTTAACAAACTGGAAGCTATGCATTGTATGCCAGACAGATGCTACTATTAAAGGACCAATGGTGCAGCATCCAAGAATGGACTCATTTACCAATTTGTTGCAAGCAGTCGAAGAGAGAGCAACATTGAAAGATGGTTCATACATTGAAATTCAGAAAAGACTTAGACTTTGCACATATGGTGACCTATCTTCACATAAAGCGGGTTGGATCGCAGTTGTTACTCTACTGCCACTAACAAAGAAGAAATACGACGTGCACGAAATCGCATAGAGGATGCACTATTTAGTGGGTCTTACATTACTAAGAAACGTGGGATAAAGAGGAAACGTGCTATTGATGAGGCATCGACATCAACTTCAGTATTTACACGTTCCTCGACAATTCCACTGTGTAAGAAACTGTGTTTCTTCTGCCAGACAGACGATCATAATCAGCAGTTGTTCAAATTACGAACTCATAATGCTGGTAAAGCCCTAAGAGATGCATTGGAAATAGCACAAGATACAGCATTACTTACTAGATTAAATACCTCGCTTTCCCCGTGTGATGCACATGCAATTGATGTCCGGTATCACAAGCCATGCTGGAGGAAGCATGTTTTCCACATTTTACGAGATTCAGATACTACAAGAAATGCTGAGAATGATCTCTCCCGGCAAATGGCATGTCTGATTGAAATTATCCATAGTGCTGATACACACCCGAAATGGGGCTTATCTGTCTATGGCTGACATAGAAAAAATCTATATAAACATGTTTGACCGTAAATCCTTGGGCAATCATTCACCTACATTTAGTAGGCAGTGGCTGAAAGAGAAAATCCTTTCTGAGCTAAATCATGTAAGATCTGTCCTTCAAAAGGACAGGCGCAAGTGTGCCGTTCTGTACTCGCTAGAAGCATGTGAGGAAGAAATGGTTCATTCTGCGATGTGTGAAGATGATGGTATGGAAGGCATGAAGGCGATCTATAGGGCAGCACAGATTGTTCGAAAAAGCGTCACAACATTCACTAAGAATGATGGTGAACCTGGTTCAGTCCTTGTTTCCAGCAATATGGATGACATCCCATGTGAACTATACACACTGATACGATGGATAATGGTTGGACCTGTAGATAGTTTGGATAGCAAAACCAGAGTGTCTCGTTGGTAGAGCAGTGCTAACATCTTGTCAAACCCTCCTGTTTGGACTTAAATCGGATAGGCAAGTGATGCATACACCTAAAGCTGCCTCTTCTGAAAAATTCAGATCCCACCAAAGAAAAGAAAATTCTCAGGTTCTAGGATTGGCATTATCTGTGCATCACGACACCAGGAATGCAATAGCCAACTCGGTTGTCGAAAACATGAGACAATTCAATAATCTGTATGTACCACCATTTCTAAAGAAAGGGACATTTGTTTTCTTTGCTGTGGACAACACCGATTTTGCTGAGGATACCATTGATGGTAAAGGTACTACACATGGAACAATTGTTGCGGTCTATCAAAAAGCTTCTGCACCCGGGGAATCCATTGCACCACCGTTAAACATTGGTGATGCAAAGTAATTTTGTGTTGTGTAAAACCAGTGTTGCAGACTCTTATCAGCTGACCCATATGGGTTGGGTCATAGCATATGTTGTTGCGAGGATGGATGAAAGGAAAGAGATGTGTTTGGTTCCTGGGTGGGCTGGGTATAATTCACTCCTGTCATCAAGTAGATCTCTAACCAATGTTGGTGCATTGCCTCTTCTCCCAGTGCTGGCTCATGAATGGTCAACGCTAATGACTGTAATTAAACAAGCACAAACATTGAAGGAGATGGCTGTTGGTAAAGACCATCTAACAGTCATTACTTTTGACATGGCCCTGTATGAGAAAGCAGTGCAGCTTGTAGATGTCAACGCCAATTTAAAAAGTGGTGTTATCCCAAGACTTAGTGAACTCCATGTCGTCATGGCTGCATTGAGAGCTCTCGGTACTTCTATTGAGAATTCCGGAATAGACGATGCATGGATCGAGGCTGATGTCTTTAGCTCTACCACAACGACACAAATCCTGAAATGCAAGCACTACTCACGTTCTCTTCCTGCTCATATCTACTCTTACATCGCATTGTATGAACTTGTCTTTGACGAATTCTTCAAAGAGTATCCAAATCTAAGGGATGCATGCATATCAGCTACAGATGACATAGAAGAGACATGCAGTAAATCAAACCAAGCCAGCAGGGCAGAATCAGTGATGCCGGCTCATAGCAATCTTCTCCAAGTTCTGTCTAAGACTGATATGCTGAATCTCTTTCAGACATGGGTGACAAAGAGGTCCCAACATGCGATGTTCAAGCCATTAATGAACCGTGTGGAAACAATCCTTTTCTTTGTCGCAGCATCCCGAAATACTGATCTGACCCTTCATCTTGAAGCTGGAGAAGCACTGAGCAAGTTATTCTTTGCTTTTGATAGAATCAAATACAAACGTATTTGGCCAAGATACATAGCTGATATGTATGCACTCAAGCAGAATCATCCAGACACACGGTAAGAATTTGAAACTGAAAACATTGCAGTGACTAAGACTGACATTCCATTCACTTCAATTTGTGCGGATCATGCATGTGAGCATCTGAACAAAATGATGAAAGTGCACTCAGGACTAATTGGAATATCTAACAATTCAAATGCGAGACAGCGATTTTTCCTCGCTGCTCCAGAACTGTCACGGTTATCCCGGGAATTCAAGTGTCAATTTGATTTGCAAGAAGACACGGTCAGAGATCACCATGGCATTGGAGCAAGTGCTGTTAAACACGAACACACCACAATCGACAAGATAAAGGCTGCCATACTGACTCATGGTAATCCTTTCGCTGCTGAAGGTGACCTGATCTACACCATTATCTCACTTGCTTATGTACCACAAGAGTCGGTACCACAAATCCTGGATGTAGACGAAAGAGGACAGACATTATATGAAGAGTATGTGAAAGAGCGCATTAATGGAGCGGTAAGCCTTTGGGCACCAGTGAAGCGTGAGAAAAACAAGATGTATACATCTGGAAACAAAAAAACAACAGTACGTATTCGTGACAAAGCTGTTGATCTCAAGGAAACTAAAGATCTATATGCTAGGCTGATGATTCTCGCAAAGTTGAGTCGAGACATTGATTTGAAGTATTCGATCGGCAACTTTGAATTCACACTGACCCCGAGGGCGCTGTTTGCTCCGTGTGGCTCTGTCCTACAGTGCACCGACAAGTCGAAGTTAATCAAGCTCCTGACTGACCTACCACACACCGAGAGCACAGAGGATTCACTCTTATTAGGTGCAACAGAAGCAACTGCCGTCGCAACTGCCGTCGCAACTGCCGTCGCAACTAAGGAATCTAGTAGGAGAATCGCAGTTGTGGATGGAATGGTTCTTGTCCAGAAGCTGGCAAAGAAACCAGCAACTATTGTGACAGTCAACGACCTTAGTAAATGTTTTAATGACAGGTTAATGAGTCTGACAGCAGGATATGATGAGATCATTCTTGTATTTGATACATATCAAGCAGATTCCCTGAAAAACACGACCAGAGAGAAACGACGACATGGGAAGGATCCAATTAGATACCAAGTCAAAGATGATACCAGTATCAAGCATATCCCTATGACAAGATTTTTGTCTCATGACCAAACAAAGAATGACCTTGCGCAGTATCTGGCAGAGAAGACTATTGAGTACAATACAGACTCATCTACCTTTGTTATAGCATCAGCATCATGCCAGACGATAAGTAATAGAAGCCTACATTTTGAGAACAACAATCATGAGGAAGCTGATACATTAATGATCTATCGTGCCACATATGCAACACATCGAAATCTTGATACAGCATAGTTGGTGATTTTCTCTCCAGACACTGATGTCTTAGTGCTGGCAATAGCATATTATGACAATCTACCTAAGAATACGTCTATCTCAATGGTTTCTGGTACCATTAAGCTACGGCCTATATGGAAAACTCTAGGCATGGAGAAAGTAAAAGCATTACCCGCATTCCATGCCTTTACTGGAGCAGACAATATTGGCAGGTTCTCTAGGATAGGTAAATCAACATGGTTAAAGCTTTTCCTAAAGGCAGACAGCGATGTAATCGACGCTCTGATAATTTTATCGAGAAGCACTGAGGTCACAGATGAGCTACTTTCAACTCTGGCAAAATTTGTGTGTGCTGCATACTGTCCAAAGTCTATTAGAATCGAGAACATCCCAGAGTTACGTTGGCATTTATTCTGTAAGCAGCTTGCTGATAGTGAAATTATCCCGCCTACTATTGGTGCTTTGAAACAGCATGTCCTTAGAGTACAAGTCCAGGCAAATGTGTGGGGTCAGGCAGACATTTCACATCATGTGTTTCTGGATCCACTACAGAATGGATACTACAAGGAGACAGGTGGCGAACTAAAGGCAAACACAACAGATGTTTTAGCAGCTCCAAAGTCTCTCATTGGGATGGTTAGGTGTCAATGCAAACCGAATTCTTCCTCTCATCGATGCTCGTGCAAATCCAAAGACCTACCATGCACTGAGCTTTGTCAATGCAGCGCAGAGTGTGAAATGATGATGACTCAATCGTTCATGTCTCTATATCAGATGATGAAGATGACGCCAATGTTGCTAGGTAGACAGCAACTGATGCAGCACATTGATTGTTGCTTGAATACTTAGATTAAATTGGTGAGATAGCTCTGTTACATACCAAATAAAATTCATCATTGCAACATTATCACAAAAAGTTACATATTTGCAGATGCTGTCTGTAAATTACATATTAAGTCAGGACTTATCTACCAAAACATGATTTCTGTTATTTGAAGTTTATTATAAATGCTACCAATGCATTCACTGACCCAGAAAACATAGATATAGACATCAAAATTATTAATCTACGTCATATGGTTGCAGATATATTGGATTTCAAAGATTTTCGATGGCGGCCATTTTGAAATTCAAGATGGCCGCCATGAAGACTTTTGTGCAAATGCAAACATTGGTTTTTAAAATTGACACATTATTCGCTTTCCGAAAATATATAGTTTTACAAATCCCCAAAAATTCTGAACGAAAAAAATATGTTTTACACTGTGACCCTGACTATAACCTTTAAACATTTCTCGTCCTGTATACTATAACTTTAGAGCACTTGATAAAGCTACTCAGCCAACAATGGCAATACCTCATCACACCCGCTGATGATAGGACATGATGTCCTAGTAAGTAATGTTATGTTATGTTATTGAACAAGATTTTGCAAATTTTCGTGCCACATACATAGAATTTGAATCAATCATACACTCGGGTAGCTGATGTATCGTCAAACGTATATCATATCTAACATGTAGGATGAAAGCACTTGGCCCATTTTTCTTCTGAGAATACTTAATCCTCTTGATAAAGTAGGTTATGTAGCACGGATCGCTTAACGCCGGGTACGAAACGGCCCGGGCTGAGATGGGCCAACACCCAGACACACACACACACACACACATCCCAGCATCCACCCCCACCCCTCCCCGCCCCCGCCCCCGCGGCCCTGTGGGCCAGCGCGAATAGTCATAGAAAGAGAGAGATTAAAGTCCGTAAGAATGCATATAGAGCATGCGCGCCATTAAGAGATAGCCTACCTACGCTGCATAGACAGTGCGGGGGAATGGCATCTTTTACGCACACAATCGCCTGTATTTCCCAAAACAGTAATATTAGACACTTTTCACCCATCTTGGGGTGAAGGTAGCATGACGTCACAGCCGTGTGCTCTCCGCATGTTGTTTCCCGCCCCCACCCCACCCCCACTCCACCTATACGTGGCCGTGCGTGGATTGGTTCGCTCTACGATGGTGACTTTTGATTGGTCACCATATAGTATATAAAGAGCTTCATAGACTGCTATTCATCAGATTCCGTGAATGGGACCTGTTCAACAGGGACCTGAACTATACGCTAACCAAATCAATCAAATCAGCTATTCCTCAGATAAAGGAGGCAGTAACGAGCAGAGCTGTGAAACCGGTGTCTCTGTTTGGCCAACTGACGATCGCTGGAAACATAGGCAATATCCTTCACTCCTCAGTGCCTCTCTCCACCCATGAGTATAATGGGTACCAGTCCAAAAGCTGGGGAAGTTACCAATACTAGACTGAAATAAAACCAGCTTAGAATGGCGTGAATGGGACCTGGAATCAGGGACGCGATAGACGCCAATCAAACGAATAACTTCTTCCGCTATTCCTCAGAGGAGGCAGTAGCTCAGGCGGTAACGAGTGGAGCTGTGAAATGGGCGACACCGGGATCGCGTCTCCATTCAGCCAACTGATGATCGCTGGAAATATAGGCAATCTCATTCACTCCTCGTTGCCTCTCTCCACCTAGGAGTATAAATGGGCACCAGTGTAAAATCTGGGGAAGTTACCAATAATAGATTGAAATAAATCCAAAATGGTGTGAATGGGATTTGGAATCTGGGATTTATAGACACCAACCAAACCAATGGCTTCGCTATTCCTCAGTCTGGACGAGAAGCTAGTCTGATACGGTAGACATTATCTGAGCCTACTATGCAGAGTTCGCCATTTTGGCAATCTATACCAGCATAACTTACTAATTCCTGTAACCGCGATCGGGTGCCAGCCTCATCACATGGTGCCGGCTCCTTTTTGTAAACCCCTGTTTAATGGTAAATAAACCAACTTAATAACAGCCTGCCCTCACCCTCCAGTGGGGAACATTGGCGTATCCAAGTCCATGGTGACACACTCCAAGTAAATGACTCAGGGACCTGCTTGAGCGGTACCTATTTTTTGGCCTTCAACATCTAAACCATCATGTGAAATGATTGGTCGTTCTAATATCTCGTCAAACTTGTCCATACCCCGCCAAAACGTGCTGACTCAAAACTTGCACGTATCTAGTGCATTGTTCAGTGTTTAGACCAGCTGTGCGTGCTGCGAACATTGCTTTCTGTACTGCTCCTGAGCTAACGACGCCAATCGTCTTGTGGCCGTTTATGCTCATAAACCTAGCCACTTCATCCTTCGATGCATCTTCTCTTTTGCACCCGTGTAATCCGCGTGCTTCAACAACTACAGCAAATTTAACTGTGATAGATAAACTGTTATGTTTTAATTTGCGTCACTAACAAGGAGGCGGCTACAGCAGCTGCACCTTTCCTGAATCTTCTCTGCGCTGATGACTAACAGGCGTTAACCTGTTAGTGTCTTAGGGCATTATAGGGACTGTCAAATTTGCCCCAGATGTCGCCCATGCCATACTGTTGTGATTTTTGATGGGCGCCAAGACGTGGTCGCCCCAGGGATGCCATATTGGCAAAATCCATTATGGCCACCACGTCGGTTAGAAGCCAATCGTAGTTTAAAAAACAAAAGGGCTAGAATCATGAATAAGACCACCTTTTAGGGGTTTCCAGGGTTGGGGAATCCGATTCCGATTTTTGAAGGTGGTTGACGAGCTGGCCAAGACACATAGGTCTCAAATTGGTCAAGAGACCGCACTTATGTTCATGCTGGATTGGCTGGTGGTACCCACCAACAGCTATCTCAAGGTATTCACCACCCACAATGCAGATAATATAGATAGCATCGCTCATGGCAAGTTCTCACTGGATGAGTTCCAGAGCTATGTCCTGAGCGTAACCAACCATCTCTCAAGCGAAAACCATCGAGAGAAACAATCTCCCATCAAGATTACCCCTCCGACACGTTGACTCCCAGGCTACCAGACTCTTGCGGTATTCAGCCCCCAGTCGAACTGACTCATACGGATGTCTTTGTACCAAGACTCGGCAACACCGATGCCAGACCGCCCATTGATATAGGCGAGGTGCCAAGGTCAAGATTGACGTGTCGATGGCACTGGAGAAAGGCATGTTTACAGAGGGTGACGTCATCACCTGTTCGTGTTACAACTCGTTGCTTGCAAGCGATGAGTCGGTCAAGCCCCATGCCGAGATTGGCATCTATCTGGTATTCCATGACAAGGCCGCATCTACAGCTTGAATGAAGCACGTCATGGAGCCTCCAATGCAATACCACAATACCCTGGGAGAGGACAACCTGATTGATATGATGGGCGCATTGCCCATCGAAGGAAAGATGCATCTTATGATAGGCAAGCTGCTACATGACTCAGGGTGGGCCACCATCGGTTGTCAGTTTGAGGTTCTGACATCCAGTTGCACACAGTCTGTGCTCAATGAGCATGACAGCAAGCACGCCAGATAGACCCATCAGGTCTCCCCCATGTCGCTGTACTTGCTGAAGCAGACGGCCTACTCGATCTAATGGAAGATAATGGGGTCGCATGAGTCAGTCGATATGTGGAATCGACGCTCCCAAATTGTATCCCATTTCAAGTTCTGGTGAACCATTATCGAGCTAGAGCTACTGATGACTTGCCTTGTGCGATCCCTTCCAGAGGGTAGGGGTGGGGGTGTTCGGCCCATACGTGTAAGCATGTGACGAACTCTGCAGCTGGTTTCATGCCCTGGATCACAAAACTATGAGCACGGGCTGCCAGTACATGTAGAGCTAGTCGAGATTCACAATGAAGACTTCATGAAGGACAATTTTGTTGTGCAGAAATCAGCTAGAAAGTTCAGCCCCTTGCCCACGGACCAAGCCGATGAACAGTCCAACAAAAGTCCCAGGTGCATGGTGAAGCGGCGGAACTCTATGAGAACCCTGAGGCCCTTACATCATTCATCCTATCCGGACCTGATTGCATGTTGATGGTTGGGGAGTTCCCGGCAATTCATAGCCCACCATCGTCCTCCACCGCTAATAATGAGGAAGGACACGGCTTGCAAGTCAAGTTTCGAGAGGATATACTACCATTCGTCGTGATTGCAGAGCAGCGGGGCAACCCGATTCATGCTATAAGTCAGGAGCACGTAGCACTCGATACACAGAATGCCATGGAATGGGCTGTCGGTACCCCTTTATCTTAAGTTATTGAGGCCGGCCAATCCCTTCCCTCAGCATGCGCCATGGAAAGGCTGAAAAGGCTTCAGTACTAGTATGTAATACCACCAGGCGGAACAGCATTCTAACCTTCGCTAACCGAAAAAAGCAGTTAGGACAGTGGCGTACAGATGGAGAACATGGCCTAAGCCACGCAACATTTCCTATCACACCAGTTGCATCTCAATCAGCGAGAGTCACTGAGCCTGGCGGATCGAGGGCTGCTGCGATCTAGGACGGTGTCTGATATTTTTCAATGCCTCAATGAACCCACTGCCCGTGCAACAATGCTGTTGCTGAACAAGCCAGGGTCATGGTGTTGGATATGGCGGCAGTGATCCACATGGTACACCCCATAATAGCAAAGGCATTCAGCGACATGCTGCCACACATCGTACCATTTCTGGAGGCCCAAATGAAGAGACATAGCCAATGCATCGACGCCATATGGGATAGACATACCCAATGCATCGACGCCATATGGGATAATTACTAAGAGGAAAATAACCTCAGAGCCCTCATGCCTGCACTACAATCCCGATGCATGAATAAAGCAACGGCTAAAAAGAGCTAGTCTCATTGTTCAGCACACAATTCTCCTAGACGGACATGGCTAGAAAGTTCCTCCTCCTCCTGAGTACCGACTTCGAGATCGTGCAATCTGACAGGCATTGTGACCTGGCAACACTTCAGCCATGCAACCATTCTTAGGCAGATACCAGGATCCCACTGCATGCTGCAGAGCAGTGCCATATAAGAGCCTATGTTCGCACAGAGGACAGCGATGTCGTGGATTTGGCAGTTCGTTTTTTCTACACTCTTGAAGTATCGGTGCTCTGAGTGGGCTTCGGTAGTGCAAAAAATTCCTGTGACATTCCCAAACATCCATTCTACCCTGACCGTGGTCCGTCAAAGTCCTTGATACTACACCTCTTCAACAGCTTAATAGAGTGCGACATGACACAATTTGTTGGCTGTGGCAAGAAGACTACTTGGGCAGCCTGGACTGGCATACCAGACGTCACTGAGACACTAGAGACTCTCACTCATGATCCTGACATCTTCTGTCCTGACCCTGTGCATATCCAGAAGATCAAATGCTTCATCATGCTCATTCAAAGTAAGGAGTGTGGTGTAGCCTATGTCAACCAGGCCAGGCATCATCTCTTCACCACTGGAAGCAGATCAATGGAAACACCCTACCTACCCAAGCCAGCTGTTCCAGCATGTGAAGTCCAGCATAAAATCCGTGACTTCAGTGAGTGGGGCTTGCACAATGTTGGCACCAGTACATGACAAACACTATGGGCCACTCTTAGCGGTGCTTCAGTGACATGCGCTATTTACTTGCACTGAGGCTGCATCAAGACATGTAGACGAAGGTGCAAATGCAACCTCGCCGCTGTCTGATGCAAATGCAAAGGTGGGTGCGTTAATAACGATAGTGGTGATGACCAGTAGTACTTATTGCTGGAATCATAGAGCACAAGTCGGAACATATAGTTAGTAATAGTAATCATTGGTAATCATTTAATTGGTATTGTGTTGCTAAAGCAGTCCTTGTATTGTATTTTGAACATTTAAATACACGGCGTAGCGCCATAGTAATAGTATTTTGTCAGCAGATGTCATCTCCCAAGAATTAAAATGAAATTGGTCTGAAATAATCTTTGTTCAATATTTTTAATAGTAACTGCTGATATTTGACCCTTGACCCTGAAATGGGGGTAAACATGACATCGAATGATGAAAATAAGATCAGAATTGCATTCTCCGATGCCACAACCCCCTGAAATGTTGTATTATTTGTGATTGTGACCTTTTTGATTTTTTTACATATAATTGACCTCTTGTTGACCTCTGTCACTGGAGAAATCGATCGTGACCCTGACATGTAATAATGGCCCCAAATCGGCAAAATAAGGCGAGGTTTGGTTTACTCAGCCCCGGGAACTTATAGAATAAGGTATTGTTAGTATATCCTGACGAAAAAGCACTAACGTGCCGAATTCGACACCAAACTTACCTTTAGCGTCACCTTGAGGGGTGGCATTGGTCTTAGATCGTCGAAATAAGATAAGAATCGGATTTCCCGACCCCGAAGATCCCTAAAAATTGGTATTATTAATGATTCTAGTCCTTTTGGTGTTTTATCTATGATTGACTTCTAAACCCGCACGGTGGCCAAAATGGCTGCCCCATGGGGTGCCCGTCTTGGCGTCCATGAGAAATTGAAATAGTATGGCATGGGCGGCGTCTGGGCCAAATTTGGTGCTTTTAGAAGATTCTTAACCAAAATATCCCTAAGACGCCTGACTGCTGCGATCATCCTGAACATTCTCTGCGCTGATGACTAAACGGCACCAACAATTGTGCTTTTTCTAGCTGCGCTGATGACTAATAGGCGCCTTTAATTGT
Organism: Chaetoderma sp. LZ-2023a; assembly: GCA_034401795.1. Classification (NCBI taxonomy): domain Eukaryota; kingdom Metazoa; phylum Mollusca; class Caudofoveata; order Chaetodermatida; family Chaetodermatidae; genus Chaetoderma; species Chaetoderma sp. LZ-2023a. Next base: position 33,562,335 of record CM067371.1, on the reverse strand, counting down.
AATATAATTATCTTATTTTCTTAGCGCTGATCATAAATAGGCGCATATAGTTCAGTTAGCCATCATTGTTCTGTATAAAGACTGTAGCACGGCGGGCGCCGTTCATTAAACTTAGTTCTTAGTTGTTAGTTAAATTGCTTATTAAAACCTAAACTGTGCATTTGCGTATATACTATACAGCTTCAATAACAGCACTACCTACTCTTCTAAATACAGCAACACTTTTTGACTAGAGACGGCTCTCGTGCCTGATCATATAGACACGAGATACGGCGCATACTCCTAAACAAATATTAGCACAGATATTTCGATAATATAACAGTGGTTAGAGACGACTGCTCAAATGACGGAGCACTATTTATTCTAAAGCCCCTTTCTCGGCTCTGCACACAGCTACTTAGCACACCATGCCTTCATAATTGGCCACTAACTTTAAGGCCTTCTAACTCACCACAGACACCGAGCAGCCACCTCTTTTTGTGACTCTCTGAACTTCTGGCCAACAAATTGTTTGGTAAGTCCTTCTGCCGGTTTGGTTTGAACCGACCTGAGAAATCGCAGAGGTCTCTCGACCATTGGAATCGAAATTGTGATGACTCACCCATTTACCCTGTACCTTCGTCGGTACCTATTAGGATAGTCTTTAAACCAAAGTAGGAATTCACTGTACAAACATTAATTATAGTAGATACAGCCTAGCAGTGAACCTTAGGGCACTTACATAACCCTAGCTTAATGTAAGCATTAGCTGCAGTGAACGAGTTTTATATGGCTCATTCTCGACACGTTGGTGACGGCCAAAGACACTGATCGCAGACTAACTCAACAGTGACTGGAAGGGCTCAGTTGGCGCTCTACACCTTCCAGGAAGGTCACCATAGTCTGTAATCGGTTTCTTCATCCTCGCCTTAACTAGATACAGTTCTTACTCAATGCTTTTGTACTGTCCTGTCTTTGTCCTGTTATTTGTAGTTTTTCTGACATGTGGTTAGAATTCGCTACTAAGATTTAGACTCGTGTATGTGCCCGCTGCCTGAGGGAGTGGTTCAATGAGTCAGACCCGAGATGGGGGCTCAAGGTTATCCACCAGGAAGGCAAAGCGTTATCAAAGTTAAGTAAGCATAAGCCATTTGAGGCCTAAAAAGCCTATATGTTTGGACTCAGTAACTAACGGTTAGTCTAACTCCTATAGAAGGACAACAAACGTACACTGTCATTGACTAAACCAGCAACTAAATAGAGATGACTGTGCCGGCTTCTGTTGAAACCTGTGCACCACCTCCACGTAAACCAGCGTACATCGCTAATAGAAATAAGAACACATATATAATTCAGTACTCATAGCTTTGTTCTAAAACATTTTTCTATGATGGAGGCCCACACGATGGGATTTTCCTCTTGAAAAAAACAATTTATTGACCCGTTTGCAGCATTAGTTTATATTTAACTAGTTAGCCGCGCTAGGGCGCATCCCTTGCAGGTGTCCCTTCCATATATACAAGGATAGTTTAGGTATATTTGGCGAGATACAAAGCAGACGGCGCCAACAAGTCAGTTTCATAAACTCAGGAAACGAATTACCTTGTTTAATCCCATAATGACCTTTTCAGGTAGCCTGCCTTCGGCTCATTGTGCGAGTGCATGTATAGACATACCAGTTACGTGAATAGCTGTGACGACACAGTAGTGTTCACCGTTGGTGGGAATGTCCGCCCGACCGCACTGGAACATGATCATTCCACCGGCCTTCGGGGTTGGTCGTTGTATTCACCGTTCGCTCGCAGTCTCCGTTCCGTATCCCCAAGGCCAGCTAACAGGCATCATCGGGTCGGCGCGTACTGCGGGGACGAGTCAGAGTCCAAGGAAGAAACTGTGGAGCAGCTTAGCGTCAGAGCTACAGGTGGCGCCCAATGTGGTTGTCGAAATGACGAACCCAACCCACTACGACTCTCAGCTATTCCATCCACCTTTCTAGTTCAACGAGTACGCACGCAACTATTATGAAGAGTACCTGGATAACCGAGTGGCGTGCACCATAACCACAACACAGAACACAAATGTCCCACATGTGCGGGATCAACCACATACCAACAACCAATGTGCTCGCCCATAAGCGAAGGTGCATTTAGAGATGCATCTGAGGTGAACATGTCGTTTCTCACTGTGTCAGAAGTTCATGATTGGCACCAGTGCCAGACTACGAACATCGACCACTTAGTCCCTCAAGGGGGCGATATAATACACCTTACACTCACTGTCTGAGGAGTGTGTCTCCAGAAAGAAGATGGCGAAGGCTGCACATGGAAGTACACAACATAAGACCTGCAACTCAACCTTGGTATACCTCGCCACATATATCATGTTGCAAAATTTAATCGCTGCAATACGAACCGATGGAGGTGGATCTCTTATGTCCCCACGCTACATTGAGTCATGTGTGCACACGCACAACCTATCACACTAGGTTGTCTCAGGTACTCCCGCCATACCGAGGACGTCCAACCCAATGGCCGTAGACCACCTGCGGTATGACCCAGCACCCATATATCGAGCTATTGCCGTCCATAAACCTCCTGTGTCCGCCATAAACCCATCCCTACCGAGACTCTCTCAGGAACATGTCAGCACTATACACGACTTGATAGGTCATACACACCACCACATCACCACCCACGGTGCCCCACATATTCACCCACTCATTCCGCATTTATGACCATCTGTCCCAGCAAGTTTCACGCCAATATCCCCGTTTCAGAGCGCCAGCCGAGTAATTTTTCTGCCAGAATTGAGTGTGGGAAGCTGACTGGGGAAACTACCTGTGTCAATTCGAAATAACCAGCTGTACCAACCAGTGGACGGACCAATAGATGGGAGAATATCTGGCTGCCAAGTTGTCTGGCAAGGTGTTGCAAGTCTTGGCCGACCTTGAGTCAGAAACAACGTCAACCTACACAACCCTCGAGGGCGCCCTATCTGAACGAATCGGTAACACAGCTCTGGGGGAAACAAATCGCCTCCAATTGAAAAATTTAAGGCGCCGTCCAAACGAAACCCTACCTGAGCTCTCCAGCCGAATCCGGCGCCTGGTTACGAGGGCGTTACCTAATACAAATAGTGAAGGAATCACCCACCTACACATGGGCACCTGTATAGACACCATACGCATTGAACTTGCATGCAATGGAAAACTGTTCCTTCTGGAACTTGGAACTTTGCAAACTCTGATAGCGACAGCCATCCGAATAGAAAATTTCTAAGAGCGGAAAAAGAATGTGCGGCACCAACATCACCCTGTAAATGTGGTGGGACACACAGCATCAAACCACCCATCTCCTGAACCCCAACCGGTCTAACCAAACACAAAAGGGCAGAGGTTGTGGCCAGGCCCATCGCTGGAAGTCCAACCATGGTACTGGTCGTTATAATGACAACAACCACTACAAACAACAAGCAAGTGCAAGGTTGAAAGAGATAACCAGTCAAATGACTTCTCTTGCCAACCTACACACCACCCTCAGCGCCACTGTGGCGTTGCAAAAAACATACACGACGCAACCCCCCCCCCATCCCCACCCACCCACCCCACCCCTCTAACCCTGCTGCTCCAGGCCGTACGATGCCACAGCTGGATACAGTGTTAACTAACGCGGGCACTGAATAGCGAATCAACTTGGTGCCCATGCCTCTCGCCCCGGCTCAACACCGGCCATCGGCCACAGTCCCATACAAACAGCCACACCATTACCCACTCCAAACACACTAACAACGATTACCATCAACCCTCATACACACATACCTACCATTTCGCCTGCGCTGGTACCAGCAACACACACTGCGCCAACAGTACTGATGCCAATACTTTCTCCAGCAATGGCTGTTCCCACCCAAGCTGAATACACCGCCCCTTCTTTTTTCCATAGAACAGCAGTGGTTGCCGCAACAGCCTCCACTGAACCAAAGTTTATACTGGCACCATGTTCCACCAATATGACGCCAACTACATCGCGCCCTCTAATGGTTGCAACACAAATATTCCACCACCTTCACCCACGGTGGCATCCATTAAGGATGGTACTAGCATGTCCGATGACTCTGACCATCAGCCACAGTGGATCCAAAAGCTTTGTAAACACAGACATAGGGATAGGCGCTGGATTAGACACTGGTTCTTTGACGCTACCTAGAAACACACACTATGTGAGAATCTTCCTCTCTCAATGAAGTTATCTGGGATTACATATGTTAGATGGCCGCTATATTTACTTAATGCAGTGTGGAGGGGTTGCGTCCAGTTAGAGGGATGCTTCTCATTGGCGTGGGTTGGCAATATTAAAGTGCTGCTCTGCACTGCACCATACCTGGTTCGACAACAGGCAGCGCAGTAAACGATGGCGAATATTGGTATTCATGTATGACGTGGTGACTGCTGCAGGGGAAGAATGAATCGTAAGCAGGGTTGATTAGGTAATGTAGTGCAGCAGTTAATTCTCCTGGTTAACTGTGCCTTTCTTGTTGATGGGTAGTTTATGTTTTTGGTGCCGTAGATGGTATTGTTGGCGCCGATGTGTGTTTGCATGGGAAGGTTTCTATGATGCCATGTTCAAGGTGGTGTTTATGTTGGTGGTCGGTCGCAAGGTGGCATAGGAGGGTGGTCCCTATGGCATAATTGTTTTGTAAGTGTGTACAAGCACCCCGTCAAATGGTGTATTCTTGACAGGAAAAGTGGTGATTTTCACGCGTTATGGATGGATAAATAACGAATCCCTGAGGGCAAGTGTTGATGAAGTAGATGCCGCTATGTGTATAGTGTTTGTCTTGATCGCTCAAGGAAGTGGGTGGGGTCACTTAGTCGATTGCCCCCAGTCGCTGATGGAGCAGTTTATGCATCATGGGCCGATCTATTTGGTGGAGGGGAGTTATCAGGGGCATAGCTAGCCACTGCCGACGAATAGAGTGCGAGGGGGGGGGAAGGAAACGTGATGTTCGAACTCGGTGCTAATGGTTTTGGCACCGTCGGAACAAGGGCTGGAATGGTGGATTGGGAACCATGGCTCTGGCGTGTGGAAGGGAGGTGTGGACTGGGATGGATTAACGCCGAATTTGGCATTTCACCGGCTCAAGATAACAGGCCGATGGTTCATCAGACCCTATCACTTCCATGTTACTTATTACATGCACCACCCTGAGGGGAAGCATAATGGCCGGGAGTAGCCTCTGCCTCCGCCCGTGGTAACTCTATAACCAGGGTATTAGCATGAAGTGGGTGGGAATGGGAATAAGATAGTGAAACAACCTTTCCACCCTTCTTCTTGGACAGCACATATGAAAAGGTCTTCAGATACGGTTTACCAGACCTAGTAGATCCGATCTGAGGAGGGAGAGGACGAGCATGAATCTCCTCATCGTCCTCATCATTAACCATGTGTTGGCCCAACTCCTGGCTGTCGTGCCACGGGTTAATATCCGGAATGCTCGTTTCTGCCATCCAATGACATACCAGGTCCCAGCTCAGGCTCTGGATCAGTGCCAATGCACGGCTTAAGTTGATCGGAGTGGATGACTGAGGTCAGGCCATCCAAGACGCGGATCAGGTAGGTCACGTCCAACTTCTTACCTACTACCACATAAGGACCTTTCCACTGCCAACTCAGTTTTATCAGTAAATTTGCAGAGTGTCTGGTATTGCAAAACCAAACCATCTTTTCGGCCTCATAATGGTTTTCATGTACTCGGGGATCATGCCCGGTTTTCTGGCGCCGATGTACAGTGGAAAGGGTGTCTCCAATGAGATCATGGGCCTGTTCTATGCTTTGGCGCATGAGCTCTACATATAGAGATGGCGAGTTCATTTCACTGGGGATTCTAGACATGGCTAGATCCAGAGGCAAGGCTAACTCGTGACCTAACATTAGACTAGCAGGGGTAAAGCCTGTGAATGAACAGAAGTTTGGTATGCCATGAGGACATAAGGAAGACGAAGGTCCCAAACACGACAATCAAAATGCGTTTCCTTACTCATCATGACAGCCAGGGTTCTATTGCAACTCTCTACCATCCCATCGGTGCATGGATGGTAGGGCGTTGCATGAGTTTGACAATATGAAACAATTTACAGAGATCAGCAATCAAACACCTCTCACAATTGCTACCTTGGTCGGAATGTAACTCATAGCTCATGCTAAAATGGCAGAAGACATTGCTGGCCAGGACATCAGCCACAGTGGATGCCTCTTGGTCCAGCAGATCGAATGTCTCTACCAACTTCGTAAAATAATCTTGTAGTATGAGAATGTATTTATTGCCCTCATCCATCATATTTAAGGGCTCGACTCCATAGATATCCACTCGTCCCATGGCGCACCAACGATTCGTGTTTGTAATGGCAGGGGACGCATTTGACCACCCAATCCTTCACACTATCGCGTATGTTAATCCAATGGAAGCAGGTGTTGATATGTTCAGTGGTTCTTTCTATGGCTAAATGTCCAGCGTTGTCATGCAATTGTTCCAGTATCATGACTCGGAAACGCTCAGGGACAACAATATGATTATTGATATACAGGATGTCATTGTGCACATGACATTCTATATACTGTTGGTAGTAATATTTCGCCGTTGTTGATAAGGGACTAATAGATTCCTTGGAAGGGCGCGCCCCTCCTGGATCCATGCATACATGTATGCGCATCTGTTGCCTGTCCGTGAGCGAATTCAGCCATGTTCTCGTCCTTGCAATGAAGTTTTGGAAAGGTGGGTGTTGGCTGTAAGTCGTGTGTGATTGTGGTTGTCACTTCAATTATCAACTGTGAGTCCAATTTGGCTCAGGACTGAATGACTGTGACATTATAGGCCTACAGGGATTCCTGCCACCTCGCTACTTGACCCTCAGTGTTTTTCATATGCCTGAGCAATCGTATGGGGGCGTGGTCTGTACACAGAGGGTAAATGGGTTCCCATACATAAAGTGTTTGTAATACTTCGCAAAGTATACCACGGCTAATAAATTCTCGCTTACTGGTTGCATATCACTTTTCCGTTTTATTCAGGGTACACGATCCATAACTTAATACCGGCTCTGTTCCATCCTCTGTGACTTGGGATAGAATGGTGCCAATTGCAAAAGCAGAGCCGTCCATGTCTAAGATGAAATCGAGGTTAGAGTTCGGTTGAACAAGAATTGGCATGGTTGTTAATTGTGCTTTCAGCACCTTGAAACCCTCCTCACACTCACTCGTCCATTCGAAGGGTCTATCCCTTTGGTTTAAACGTGATTTATTTTTGTTCAGATGGAAGCACGATAAGACTTAGAGTCTTATGCCCGTGTCTCCCATACACATACAGATTATACAAAACTTTTTTACAACAAAATGGCGGCAAATCATAATAGTTTAATTAATTGTAGTCTATTAGTGTGCATAAGTGTGTGGATGTTGAGTGTGAGGTGTGGGAGAGTAGGAAGAAAGACCGAGATAGAGAGAGAGGGGGAAAGGGGGGAGAGAGGGTGAGAGATAGAGAGAGCGAGGAATAAGATCAAATGGAAGAATAGCAGAGGTGAGCTCTAGGTGCTGCCTTCGCGCTGACCTGTGCGTGTTGGGCTGCTGTCCATTTACCCCTTAAACTACAAGTTCGCGAACGGGAAGCTACTGAAAGCGGTTGGTGTTAATTATGTATTGACATACCGTATTACAGATCAGTTTGTTCATTTCCAAGTTGGCAATGTAAGTCCCGTATAGAAGCTGGTTGACCGTAAGATTAGCAAGAGAAATATCGTTCAAGGCAAGCTGATTTTGGAAAACGACTCTTTGCTCGTTAAAAAGGGCACAATGTAAGAGGTAGTGGTTTGTAGATTCATCATTGTGCCCACAAGAACAACTGGCAGATTCCGACAGAAAGTTGTCAAATAGATGTCGGTTTAAAGAACTACAACCATTTCGGAGCCGGCATAGCATTATGTTGGCAAACCTGTCTATCCCTTTCGGTTATTTGAAATACTGGTGCTGCAATCTCGCTAAAGTCATGGATAGACAGCCAATAATATTAGCAAAGGCCGAGGAAGCGCCATGTGTTTGTTACTGTGGAAGGGCTCTTCCATTCAGCCACTGCATGTGGGTTTTTTCAGGTTGGGTGGTGACACCATCCGCAGATATAACGTGGTCCAGAAATTCCACCTGTTGTCAGAATAAGTGGCATTTCTTCGGTTTGAGCTTTAAGGTGGCATTCTTAAAACGTTCAAATACCTCAACCATGTTGTCCAATGCTTGCTCAAACGTGGGGCTGTACACAATGACGTTGTCCAGATAGCATAAGCATATCTCCCATTGTAGTTTGGTGAGGACTTGCTCCTTTAGACACTCACACGTGCCTGGCACAAGGCATTTTGCGGAACTGGAACAGACTGTCCCTGCACGTAAAGGCCATTTTCTTGTGGTCGGCGTCCTCCATGGCTACTTGCCAATAACCACTAGTGAGGTCCAACGTGCAGAATCATCAAGCTCCGGCTAAGGAATCCAGAGCTTGATCGATTCTTGGTAAGGGGTATGCATCCTTGGTACCGAGGTCATTTATGCACCGGTAGTCAATGCAGAATCGCAATGACCCATCCTTTTTACCTGTGAGGACTATAAAACTAGCCCAAGGGATGCAGAGGGTTCGATAAAGCATGTGCGCAACATATCAATTACTTGTTGGTGAGCTTCTGCTTCTTTATGGATTGGTAGATGGTCTACGGGTTGGTAGTCTGGAGGGGTATTTCCGGTTCGATGGAGTGTCGTACTAGGTGAGTTTCTCCCAGGTCTAAGTCACCTGATGAGAAACTGTCCTAGTATTTATATAGTAGCCGGCGTGCATCGTACTTGTGTTCTTTACTTAAGCCAATTGTTGCACGCAAGTACAAGTCATGTAGATATTCTGGTAGGCTTTCATGGGATACCACCATTGGTGTGTTTCCACTAAGATCACTTCCACCAAATGGACAAAGTGAACGCCGGGTTGAGGGTGATAGCGTCATGTGTGCCATTGAATACACGAAAAGGTATCTGAACGTCATTGGTGGTAGTCACCAGGATGCATGGGCTAATAAATTATGAAGCTAAGATGTATTTGGGGTCTGGCTCTAACATGCCTGTGTGCGTGCGTGCGTGCGTGCGTGCGTGCGTGCGTGCGTGCGTGCGTGCGTGCGTGCGTGCGTGCGTGCGTGCGTGCGTGCGTGCGTGCGTGCGTGCGTGCGTGCGTGCGTGCGTGCGTGCGTGCGTGCGTGCGTGCGTGGTTGTCAAGGTGTGGTGAATGTCCCCCGGGCCCGGCTCAACTGTGGCGGTGGAGGCCAAAATCAATGCACAGGTATTGTACATCGAAGGCTCTGGCATACAGCGGCAGTGTATGTCTGGTTCTTGTTGTTTGCAAAGAATGTGGGAGATAGCCACAGTTCACAGACAGGAAAATCTCCCGATGAGAGCCATTGAGGGCCCTTAAACCACAGGTCATAATCGGCTAAATGCTTAGTCGTAATGCCACGCGTCAAGAGGTCAGCTGGATTATCTTTACCAGCACAATATCTCACGTCATCAAATTGCATTGCTCGAATTTCGGTGACTCGATTTTGTACAAACACAGGTAGTTGTTTCTCCGAACGTAGCCAATGCATCACAATTTGTGAGTCGCTCCACAGAGTCCGTTTAACAATATGCAAGTTTGTAAGTTCTTTAGTTATGAATTTCGCCAATCGTGCTGCAATTAAGGCTGCCAATAATTCGAGTCTAGGGAGGCTAATATCCTTGATAGGTTTAATTCTAGTTTTCGCCATGACCATCGCAGTTTGGACTCCCAATTTCAGGTAGGCAACCGAGCCGTATGCCCTAGAGCTGGCGTCCGCATAAAGGTACAATTCGCAATTGACGCCGCAATTGCCAGCGAAGTAGAGACGATTAATCTGTGTGTACCTTGCATAGTGTAACTCGTCACGTATCTTATACCAATCATTGGCCAAATCATCAGGCAATAATTCATTCCAGTCATGATTGCCTTGCCACAGTTTTTGAATTAGTAATTTCGCTTGTACATGTACAGGTGCTAATATCTCCAGGGGATCAAACAGTGAAGCTGCCTCGCGAATTACTTCACGCTTGGTACGCAACCAGTTGCTATTGCTGCTTTGGCCAGTTGAGAATGTCAACATGTCATTGATTATTGTACATTGCATTCCAAGGACGCCTACGTTCTCGTTTGGATTGTTATTTTTGTCATTACTAGCAATCTCGCACACTTTAGTTTCATTCGTGGCCCACATATGTAGCCTAAAACCACCATGTTGCATTAGTTCATTTGCAACGTTATAGTAATTTATGGCCATTTCAGAAGTCAGAACGCCGGACAAAGAATCAACCATAATGCCACTAATGACATTGTCAATGTACTTGTTCCTACTCACGTCATTAGACACATCAAACGGACTTGACTCAAGATGAGTTTTCAAAACACTGTTCAAGATAAAGGGACTGCAAGTCGCGCCAAAGAGGATAGATTGGAACCGATAGGTGTTCAACTCACTTTCTGGATTCCCATGATCTGCAATGCAGAGAAATTTCGTGAAATCTCTGTCTTCTGGATTCAACTGCACATTGAGAAACGCCTTCTCAATATCGGTAGTAAATGCTATGTTATTTACACGAACGTGCAATAAAATTCCAACCAAATCATTAATTAATGCCCGACCGGTTTCCAAGCACCGATTCAAACTTGGACTGTTTGTTTGATTACAACTACAATCGTACACAATCCGAATGGGTGTGGTAGCATACTCTTTAGTGACGCAATGATAGGGTATGTAGTGCCCCTGTGTAACGTCATCATCAACCACCTTTTCAATGAAACCTCGGGACAATTGATCTGCAATAATAGAATTGTATATTTGTAACAATTCCTGTGATAAATTTCTGATCATAGATCGTGTTCTCGCTTGACAAACATTGCAATTTGTGGGTAAGGGTGGGTGATCGGGGGCGCCATGGTAATTTAGCGCAGTATTTGCCGTCTACCATACTGATGCTTTCATCACGATAATTTTCAAATTTCTGTTGCTTCGAAATTGTATCATCAGCAGTAATACCGACAGTTTCCAAATCCCAGAATTTAGACAGATTTGAGATATCGTTATGAGTATCAAGCATACTATTCGCCAATTCCATCAGACAAACAGTTTTGTACACGCCTATATCGGTTTTCAGATTAGTGTGTCCAGACAGAAGATAACCTAGTTTCGAGCTAACAGCCACGGGCCCCACTGGCCCTGAACCACGGATAATTTCATCAGTAATCACAGACCAATAAAAATCAGCCCCTAGCAACAAATCTATCTCAAAGTAATCTGAGCTTACTGGCTCTGCTAAAGTTGATTTCTACAAGTACGCATAGTTCATAACAGCTGACTTGACATGGTTTTTCATCGCAGTTGAAATTTTGGGAACTATTAAAGTTCGGATTTCTGGGTTACCATCAAGTGTTGCTAAGTTCACAGTGGCGACCTTGACCTTTTGCAAGCCACGAGAGTCAGCCCCAAATGCACTCAGTTCAATGGTTTCCATATCACAAGTATCCAGGTTAATGGCCAATTTATTAGCAGTGGCCTGGGTCAGAAAACTTCGTTGCGAGTCCTGGGCAAAAAGAACGTTAACCCTATTGCTGCGCGTTGCACATTCTAATCTAGCAATGGCTGTTTTGAGCAAGACTGGGCCGGAAGTCTTGGTCATAGCAACGTGAGTCGCATTTATGGACTCAGATTTTGTATGTAACTCCTTGTTTGGAACTACACTAGGCTTACGTGGTGATGTACACGATGCAAACTTACCCCTGTTACAAATAGCATTGTGGTATCATCCTTGGCAGTTTCGACAACAATTATGAGAAATGCACTGTGAAGCTCTATGATTTCTACGGAGACAATTATAACACAACCGGTTACGCATTATTATATCCCTGCGTTTTTGGCGATCGGAACCACAGTACAGTCCGCATGGAAATGGTGTCCCTTACAGAAAACACACATATTCCTTTGCGTCGGTGCAACGTGAATGGCTATGGAATGAAACCGTTGTAGCACTGAGTTCATCAGACAGGTTGGTACCAGCAACTGCAGCTTGAATTTCACGTGCAAAGACGGTCTGAGTTGACCCAAAGTCCACGCCTTATCGCCATGTTCATGTGAAATGTTCGTTCTCACGTGACCCAGTAGTTTCTCGAACACTAATGGCACTAAAAGATCTCCGTAGCTTTCTTCAGATTTTCCTAACGACTTTAACCCTCTAATATAACTGTCCAAGTCATCGTAGAACTCACGAATAGAATTCAGAGAATTTGATGGTTTTGGAAGTTTCCACAAAGCTTTCATGTAGCTAGAAATTAACTTATGTGGCTGTCCATAACGTTCCTTTATCAATTCCATGGCCTCGATGCAATTAGCACAGGTCAATTGTAGCCCATCAATTGTCTTTGCCGCATCACCTGTCAACTGTGCAATCAGGTATTGAAACTTTTGAACGTTATTCAGTTTAGTGTCACTATCCATTGCAGCAGTAAATGTATCAATAAATCCGTTCCAACGAAGTACGTTTCCATCACACTTTGGTAATTGCAGTTTTGGCAGATTAACCGTTCTATTCCCAGTAGTAGAATTAGTATTACCTGACGACGAGTCCGTATATACACCAGTGGAGCTAAGCACATTCACGTTGACAATGCGTAACTACTGTTTTAAATCCGTTAAATAGTCATCCAATTCGATAATCGCATCCGCTAATTCGTCCATACCCGTCGCTTCCATTATGACGTCATCGATATTCTGTAGGTACGCCAGTTTCGTAACAGCCGAGTCGTATATTCTCTGGAAAGTTTGTTGTTGTAATAATGATGGTGGATCCGTAAAGGTAACATTCAAGTCCTGTAGTTTCTTTAGTAACTTAGTCATTTGCCCACGATGGGCTCCCCGCGATGTCGTCAGTCTTCTCATTGTATCCACAGTCAGTAGACTTTGATTCTTCGTCATCATCGTGTCGTTATCCACTTGTCTTCTACTGGCTCATGTCTCGTCTGACCAGAAAGAATGTGGGAGATAGCCGTATTAAGAGTTGTGCCGAGTTGCACAATATCAATAACACCACAATGGGTGGATCAAAGCTAGAGCCAACTAGAAGCTGGATAAACCACAAGCACGACTTGTCAATTTAAGGTATATAGAGAGAATAGATTTATTTTCTGTTTCCTACAAACACGTGAGCGGGGACTGTACAATCATGATGACCTGCATGTATCAATTACTGCTACAGAAAGTAAACAAGCTGACTCAGTTCTAGTTCATAAGTTCATAGGCACTAAACTTATAACCCGTACATTCCAACATTTTTCCAACCATTTCCCTACAATGTATTGCGGCTTCGTTGGCACTGAGAAAGTTGGCATCAAGAAGGGCATCGTTTTGGATAGAGGCGATACGAACCCTTTGCATAAATTGCATCTCCTCTATCTGTATTATGATGTTTACTACACCAGCCATTGGGACGCTAGCGGCAGTGGCTGTTTGTAGGAAAATGGATGTAGGGCTATGTTGGGACCGTCTATGAGGTGGGATGCCCTCATTGAGTATGATGATGGAATATCCAGGGTTATGCCCAAGGGTTTCTTCTCCACGGCGGTGGGATCCTCGATATAGAAGGCATGCCTGGCGATCGCCTCCGTTAAATATATTGGTGTCTGAGTGAGGAAGGGGCCGAACTATCGACGCCATTTCTGATTTTGCGCCGGCAGAGAGAGAGAGAGAGAGAGAGAGAGAGAGAGAGAGAGGGAGAGAGAGAGCTGGGGTGGTGTTGTAGTCGTTGTGGTCATGTTGGACATATAGTGGGTGCATTAGTGTTTGTGGCGGCAGGTAGCGGAGAACTGATATTAGCAGTTCAGGTGCAGAATTTTACCTGCGCCACTCACTTGGGACAATGCATCATCTTGTGTTTCCGAACAGAACAGAGTTACATTAGAGGGAGGATGCCATTATAGTTTACTGCAGTACTTGAATCCTTCCATAATCGAGGCTCAGCTTTCGGTAGCAAAATCCTACTCGCTTACTGACTGCAGTCAATCCTAACAGAGTAAACACATACAAATGTCCTACACAGTTATCACCGCAAAGATAGCGGTAGCCCTCACTCGTCAGTTAAACATACACAAATACCACAACATCTGATTTAATGGTACATAGATAAGACACGCGAACAACGTACACTCACCATCAACCCAGGAAATATGGATACGCAGTAAATGATCGTCTCATGGAATCTTCAAACAACTGGATTATTCTAAATTGTATTATATCCACTATGTTTATATACTGTATTGTACCAATTAAGTTTTGTGTGCAGGAACAGCGTGACTACATCCTCCCACGGCAGTCCGCTGACCTGGTAAAAGCTGATCAAATTTTAAGAATGGTGCAGTAACTTTGCCATGGAAATATGGTTATGCCTAAACTAGAACATTAATATTGGTACAACTCATGACTGCTACGCTTTTGACTAGAAACCTAGCGGGGTCACAAATCGTTACTGCACGGGCGGAGTTGTAGCGGCGCCAACATCCAAACAGTCCTTAAATTGTGAGAATTTCAAAAATTCTCTTACCTTGTTTCCCAAGTAACCGTCTCTTAGGAGTTTAGCCAGGGAATTTAATCTACACACACATGTGCAATCAGCAATCTGACCACCGCTGATAATACACCAACCGCAGCACCTGGCCAATAAATTAAAAAGCCACGTGCTCCCTTAGTACAATGGACCAATACCGTTATTTCTAGGTTTCTACAATCGAATACCACTTTTGAAAGAAAGTGCCTAACTCTCCAGTCAACCCCGCGCTGATACCCAGCACATGCAAACAACCGACTTTCTAGTTTCTGATGAACTTCTCACAGAGCTATAGATATTATGTCTCCAATCTCCCCTCCCTACCACGTGTGGGAGACGGGTGGGAGTGGGAACTGAGACAAGATGATGTGACAATGACCCGAGATTGTCTACAAAGTCATCTCGCTCTCGGCACACCTACGGGCAGACCAGTTTAAGGAATAATTAAGCACGTCTAAGCACCGATGTTGAAAACTGATTCGCGCCCTGAAAAATATGACCTTACACGGGAATAAGTAGTTCTTGGTTGAATTTTTGATTGAAAACCGAATAAGTAGTTCGTGGGTGAATGGTTGATTGGAAACCGGTGATCCCTGGACGTTAAAGATGAAGTTTGCATTCCTGCCTTATTGTATATACTTGTTTACTCTTCCTGCACGCCGTCACACCGGCAATAGGCCTCTTTCGTGTCGGAAACCAAATTTCAGTTTCAGTACGCCAGATATGAAGAAATAGTTATATAAGCATAGTGCAACCGGCGCCATAAAAATGAAATTCCCAGACTGCTAGATGTCGTTTGCCAGACGGTCCACTCACCCATGGGTGGACACACCTGTGAATAGACCCCTCCAGGAGGGTCAGCGCGTGGCGTTGCTTTAAGTGACACACAGAATTGCGTCTTCATGTAGCCAGGGACCATTTATTGGAATGAGCTTTCTGTCCGAACTGTTACACAATGTTTTCGGCACAGCGATTCGGTATGACGCACATGGTGACCCCTGGACATAAAATGTCTGTGATCCATCTAACACATGGCAAAGAAAGTATGGACTGTGCCAAAATTGTGCCGTAAGTAGCCTCCAGACAACCATTGCCAGTTATTGATGGGAAGTTAAAGAGATGGCGGACGCCATCTCCACGCAGTGCCATACCTCATACCGTGGAGCAGATAGTTATACTAGATCCTATTGGCATTGCACCACCTTCTTCCGGAGAACTGGAGATAGTCACCTCAGCTTCCAAGTCAGTGCCCGTGGATATGAACATTCCGGTGGCAGCACCGGTGATGTTGGCGCCAACACCAAGTCATGTGATTAGTCCTGTGCATGAACTTAGTAATACTGTGGATGATCCGGAAGTGCGAAAGCCGACAACACAATTGCGAATTAATAGCGGGAAAGCCTGGCCCATCGCCAAACCACTGGCAGCAGACAATTTCATATTCGCTGTAGCAGGCACCACAACTAATCGGCTTCTTCTCACTTTGCAGCGCCAGTGACATGCACTTCCAGCGACAACACCGAACCCAACACATGCGATGTGCGCCGCCACCATCATCAGTGACAACTTAAGAAGTCTATAATTCTCACCTAGCATTCACTTTACAGTGTGAGATCCGCTTAGGTGGTATCGCTAGGCCCATGGTGCCAAGCTAGGAGTGTGTGGTGTAGCGTGAATTGCTTAGCGCCGGCTACGAAATGGTCCAGGCTGAGATGCTCCAACCACCACACCACCATAGTTCTGTGGGCCAGTGCGCATAGCCATAGAAAAGAGAGAGTAAAATAACAGAGGCCGTAAGAAATTGCATCGGGCCTGCGGGCTGTGAAGTGATAGCCTACCTACGCTGTATAGACATAAGCGCCTGTATTTTCCAAAACGGTAATATTAGGCCCTTTTCACTCATCTTGGGGGGTGAAGGTAGCATGACGTCATAGCTATGTGCTCTCTACATGCTGCTTCCACACTCACAAACCCCTCCCCCCATCCCCCCTCTGATGACTAACAGGCGCCAACAATTGCGCTTTTTCCAACTTCGCCGATGACCTCATTGTTCTGTATAAAGACTATACCACGGCGAACGCCGTTCGTTAAACGTAGTTCTTTACTTGTTAGTTAAATTACTTATTAAAACCTTAACTGTGCATTCGCATTTATACTATACAGCTTCAATAACCACACTACCTACTCTTCTAAATACAGCAACACGTTTTCACTAGAGACGTCTTTCGTGCCTGCACCTATAGACACGCGATACAGCGCATAATCCTAAACAAATATTAAGCCATATATTTCGATACGATAACAGTAGTTAGGGACGATTGCTCAAATGAAGGAGAGCTGTTTATTGTAAAGCCTCTTTCCAAGCTCTGCGCAAAGTTACATAGCAAGCCGTGCTTTCATAATTGGCCAGTAACGTTAAGGCCTTCTAGCTCAGTACCGAGCAGCCACCTCTTTCTGCGGCTCTCCGGCCTTCTGGACAACAAATTGTTTCGTAACTCCCGTGGCCAGTTTGGTTAGTGGCGATCCGAGAATTTGCATAGGTCTCTTGACCGTTAGAATCGAAACTGTGACAACTCACCATTTTCCCTGAACCTTCGCCAGTACCTATTAGGATAGTCTTTAAGCCAAAGTAAGAATTCACTGCGCAAACATTAATCATAGCAGATACGGCCTAGCAGTGACCCTCGAGTTTTATACGGCTCGTTCTCGACACATTGGCGATGATGAAAGACACTGGTTGCAGACTAACTCAATGGTGAGTGGAAGGGCTCAGTGGGCGTCCGTCCCCTCCTGGAAGGTCACCATAGTCTCCTATCAGTTTCTTCTGTCCTGTCTTAACTAGATACCTTGCTTACTCAATGCTTTTGTACTGCCCGGTCTTTGTCCTGTTATTTGTGGTTGTGCTAACACCTGGTTGGAAGTCGTCCCTCGGCTTCTGACTCGGCACCCAGACAACATGTATGCACCGCCGGTTTGAGGGAGTGGTTCAATGAGTCAGACCCGAGATGGGGGCGCGAGTTCATCTGCCATGAAGGCAAACTGTTAACAATGTTATGTAGGCGTAACCCGTTTGAGGCCTAACAACCTATGTTTGGACTCAATAACTAATGGTTAGTCTAGCTCCTATAGAAGGACCCCAAAGATAATGCGGCATCAACTAAACAAGCGACTAATTAGAGACAACTGCGCCGGTGCCTCCACGTAAACCAACGTACAGCCCTAATATAAATAACAACACATATATAATTCAGTACTCTTAGCTTTGTTCTCAAAAATGGAGAACAGTATTAACCGATTCTCATCCTCCTCTTCGACGTGGTAGGCATTTTCCTGTGACTGAGGCCAGCGCGATGCATTTTCCTCTCACAAAACCAAATTATTGTCCCACTTGAGACATTAGTTTGTATTAAACTAGTTAGCCGCGCTATGACATTTCCCTTGCAGGGGTACCTTCCGTTCATACAAGGATAGGTTAGGTATCTTTGGCAAGATACAAAATAGACAGCGCCAACACGTTACATTCAAAAGCTCAGGAAACGAATTGCTTTGTTAAATCCTGCGCCACTACCTTTTCAGGAAGCCAGCCTTCTACTCGCTGTGCTAAATAATCAGAACTAAACATTCACTATGTATAGACGTACCGGTTACACGGGACGACACAGTCGTGTTCGTCGTTGGTGGAAATTCCCACCCGGCTCCGCTGGAACGTGATCATTCCACCGGCCCTCGAGGTCGGTATTTGTATTCATCTGTCGCTCGCAGACTCCCTTCCGCATCCCCACGGCACGCTAACCAGCAGCATCTGATCTGCGCGCACTGCGGGTACAAGTCAGAGTCTGAGGAAGAAACTGAGGAGCAGCGCAGTTACTGGGCCAGTATTGGCCTGATATCGGCCCAGTAATCTGCGTTTCCGGCCCTTTCCTGCAACAGCACCCAGTCAAATTAATTTCAAAATATTCAACAGCTTACATGTATAGTTTTCTGGAAAGTGATAGCCGGGGAGTCCGGAGAGCTTAGATTGAGATGGGCGGGGAACAGCTAAAACTAGAAAGGTCCATGGTTATTTCAACATGATATTTCAGGTCCCTCCTCCATTGCGGTTTGCATATCTAGTGCGTGTGTTCGTGTGTGTGCGTGCACGCGTGCGTTGATGCTTACGCGCGTGCGCACATTTGCTAGCCTAGCATGTAAAATCGTATTTCTAATAAATAATCGAATAAGAAAGAAATTGTTACAAATCCTACTGTTCTTATTCAAACGCATTGCTGTTTTCTTCACGTATTCGCTCATCAGTAGGCCCCTACATTTATATAAATTTAGAAATTGATAGCACGTGTTTCTTGAATACATGAGTATTTTCTGCAAGTTTATTTATTAGTATTATTTGATGTACCGCCATGCGATTTCTCTCTCTCTCTCTCTCTCTCTCTCTCTCTCTATCTCTCTTTCTCTCTCTCTCTCTCTCTCTCTCTCTCTCTTCTCCTCTCTTCCCTTCTCCGCTCTGCTCGTCCCCTCTCCGCTCTTCTGAGTTATCTCGTCTCTTCTCTTCCTTTCCCTTCCATTCCCTTCCGTTCCCTTCCCTTCCCTTCCTTTCCCTTCCCTTCCCTTCCCTTCCTTTCCCTTCCCTTCCCGCCCCTTCCCTTCCCGTCCCTTCTCTTCGTTTCACTTTTTTCTCTTCTTTTCTCTTCTCTTCTCTTGCCGCCCCGTCCCGCCCCGCCCCGTCCCGTCCCATCATCTCTCTTTTTTCTTCTCCTCTTTTCCCCCTCCCTATTTTTCTCTCTTACCTTCTCTTCTCTTCTCTTTTCTCTTCTCTCTTCTCTCTCCTCTCCTCTCTCTCTCTCTCGCTCTCTCTTCTCGTCTCCTCTCATCTCCTCTCCTCTCTTCTCCTCTCATCCCTTCTCCTCCCTTCTCCTCTCTTCCCTTCTCCTCTCGTCTCCTCTTGTCTCTTCTCTCTTCTCCACCCATTTCCTCTCTTCTCCTCAACACTCTTCGCCTCTCTTCTCCTCTCTTCCCTTCTCATCTCGTCTATTCTCTCTCTTCCCGTCTCCTCTTGTCTCTTCTCTTCTCCTCTCGTCTCATTTCTTCTCCTCTCTGTCTCTTCTTTTCTCCTCTTCCCTCCTCTCTCTCTCACTCTCTCGCTCTCTTTCTCTCTCTCTCTCTCTCCCTCTCTCTCTATCTCTCTCTCTCTCGCTCTCTCTCTCTATCTATCTCTCTCTCTCTTTCTCCCCCCTCTCTCTCTCTCTCTCTCTCTCTCTCTCTCTCGCTCTTCTCTTCTCTTCTCATCTCCTCTCTTATCCTCTTTCTTGCGTTCCCTTCTCTTCTGCTATCTCTCCTCTTCTCTTCTGGACTCTTCTCTTCTCTCTCTCTCCACCATCTCTCTCTCTCTCTCCCTCGCTCTCTCTCTCCCTCTCTCTCTCTCTCTCTCTTTTGCTCTTTTGCTCTCTCTCTCTCTCTCTCGTTTGCTCTCTTGCTCTCTCTTTCTCCATCTTTCTCACTTCTTAAGTTATTGTTTACTTCAGTGTTTCAAACTTATTGGCTGCTTATAGCAATTTTGGAGAGAAAGGGAAAGTATAAGTTGTAAGAACTCGTGCCCGATCCAATTGTGCAAATGTTACAATACAATATGTTTAAATCAAATCTTGCTTAAAACCAGGGAGACAGTTGCCAAGGCGATAGCGGCGGTCCACTAGCCATGACGTTCCAAGATCGCTCCGTGCTCGTAGGTGTTGTATCTTGGGGAGATGAGTGTGACAAAGACGGATCATATGGTTACTACACTAATGTTGGTGTACATTATGACTGGATAAATGAGAAAATCGCACTGGATGAGATGGAATCTGAGGAGGAGAAAGCCTAGTATGAGTCATATATACTACTTAAAGTTCTCGTGGCCAATTAAATGGAGATTATTTAACGGGACATGAAAACTTTAAGTCTGCTATATAGCAATTCTCTATTGGGTTTTCCTTGATATATATATATACTACTTATCGGCTGTATATTCTCTCAATACATGGGTCGTTATTTGCGTCTAACCACATTTGAATACATCTATACCTATTCTATGTGCATTGTATCTATCGTCGTTTAATCATTTGATCACTGAAATGAAATTCCAGTGCTTCAAGTTATGGTCAGCTAACCGGGAAAGCTGTTCCATATTTTGAAAGTAATTTGACTGGGAGCTGTTTCTGCCAAATTCCTTTCAAAGAAATCAACAGAATATTCCTTGCATCATAAACAATGTGTTATCTCGTGCCTGTAAATCTTTAGTTCTTAATAAGAAAATATGTCTTCTTAATGGGAGATTTAATACATTTATTTTACCAATCTGAAAAATTGTAAGTGCTTTCTATAGCATTACAACTCAGTCGCCTTGATGAATACGCCTTTAGACGTATACTTAAGGTTGATTGACGCATGATCATTCACCTGGTACAATAATGACGGTAAAAAGTGATTGCCAGGGTTTGGTCTCTATCAGTCCCTAATGGTCCATTCATGTATTAGCTATGCTCCTGTTGGGATCGCTCTATCCATACACTCGCTAACTATCAAGTTCCAGAAAACTATGCAGGTAAGCTGTTAAATATTTTTGCCTGTGCCAGGAACAGCGTCCAGTCAAATTAGTTTCAAAATATTCAACACAATGTTTATTGAATGGTAAAGACATAGAATTCGTACAACGTGTCGGACTATTAAGCGTAAAGACTAGCTATTTCGAATCATTCATGAGGTCATGATTATGACGTCATCCTACACGTCACGTAGTTGATTATGACGTCATATGATGGATGGAAAAATTGGAAAGGGCTATTGTTAAGTTCCAGTCAGACCATGGTCTAGGATGGTTATATTTTTAGTCTATTATGCTGTTACGGCGAGGTAAATAGACCACTATGCGGAGTGAGTGTATTTACGCACACACGTACACACTCAAGGACCTGAAAAGCGGATGTGCGTCTGGACTTAATGACATAATCAATCAACTATTCAAATCCGCAAGTGACATTGTCTCAAAACAGAGCATGCGCTTAATCAATTCAGCACTTATACACCACCTTCCCATCGATGATGACGCCATGGTACCCATAGGCGCTAGCTAAGCCCAATCAGCGGCCCATTGTGCTTCTCAACAGCATACAGAGAATCCAATCAAATACTACTCTATGCCGCATATTGTAGATATGGGACTGTCTTGTGGGAAGTCGTGACCACACGGGATGTCTTATATGTATGAGTAAGTCCTAAATGAAATTCATGTTTGAAATACCAGGTGAGCTAAAAGACTGTGTCACCCTGTATATTATTATGTAGATATGTATTACCAGCACTGGATGACCGGTGTTGATTGACGTCAGCTGAGGCACAGTTACAGTTTCGGCGAAACTGCATCGAAACCGATAAGGATTGATGGATGGTATTTAGCATCCAAATTGAAATACTGTAATTAAATGGAATAGGACAGATGGTTCTGAGTTGGTGGGTATCTGCCAATAGTTGAGGCAAAAGTTGTTGCTGTGGGATCGGCACACACTTTTATAATATTCAACAGTTGTTTTGGCCAGTAGTTTGGAAAATAGTAGAGGTATAATAATCAGTGGAATCGAACGTGACAGACGGACTTAGTTGGTTACGTAAGCGGTCTGAGTTTTCACATAGGAATGTGACAACATAAGCCGGCGATGAGAAATGACAACTCATGTGCCAAGGCACCCTAGCATCCTACAGGTTTTCTGCTAATAGGAAATGGCCAGGACATGGACATTATAGCGTCTTGTAGGAATTAATAACACAATCAAAATTATTTATCAGCTATGTGTCAATCATAGAAAGGCATGCTACAAGAACAAATTCCTGAATGTGGTTATTTAGCTGACAGATCGCATCAATTCAGAACCAGCTCAAACCGCTTTGGCCCTGTTCCATGGTATCTCCGCAGAAGTAACGCACAGGGGTTGATTGCTCGGGATGACGTCACAATCAATGAGCACCTGATCAATAACTGGGGAAGAGAAACCAAGGGAACAGGGCGGCGTAACTCAGAGGAGTATAAAAAGGGGACTCTAACTTTTTTCATGGAGTTCGGGTACGTGCCTCGTAGTGAAAAGTTCTTGGTGAATATATTGGAGTAGCCAAGAACTAGTTAGGAAGATAGTATAGCAAACCAGCGTGACTGGGAGTAATACTGATCTAGTACCGATAGCTACTAGGAAAACCTAGTTAAATTCTGTTGAGTAAATATAATTTAAATGTACGTAAACTGGTGACAGCAAAAGTCACTAACTTTGTAGCCATTATTGTACAGTTAGAATAAGAAATAAAATTATCACCTTGTGATTATACTTCAAGGCAAAAGTTTGTTTTGCAGTTATTGTTCACTCTGGAGAACACGGATAACCACCGTGTCTTACCAATCGTTCTGAAGAAGAAGATAGTCAGATCAGGCCCGGATACTATTATAAATATCGTTAGGTCAAAGTACCGACGAGGCGAGCTAGTATCACGCTCCATCTTCCTTGGTAAAACTGGTTGTCGCAGCAAACCTACATACAAAGTTGTACCAAGTAAGGAGGAGCCCAAGGATAAGTAAGATTAAACAACGAAAATCTTCAGTGGCGAGCCTGCCAGGATCCTGAGACAGAACAGTGAGTATGTAATCTATGGCCCAAGCAAAAAACTGGCTACATTGGTATTGAAGGATGTAGCGGACAGAGTGCAGGTATTCCTGGACGCAGCCAAATTGTCGGACAGTGCAAAAATAACCCAACACCGCGAGTATTGCAATAGTTCAGTTGTGAAAGTGATCACCGACATAAGCTGTCCTGAGCAACCCCGACTCCAATGGGTGGTCATCTGCTTACATTATCAGTAGGAATCAAAATGGCGACTTCAGGACGGAGACCCACTGATCCAGCCTTGCCACCCATAGAAATACGGATGGCCCCGCAGTTAAGGCCCGAAACTATAGCCGCAATGCAGACCATGGGTGTGGCAATGGCGGGGGCAGCGGCGATAGTGGAAAACAGTAACCGCCGAGAAGCTGAGCGGGTGTACAGACGAGAAATCCGAGACAATATATACCGCATCCAACCCTGTGACGGGGTGGTACCAGAAGAGGTATGAACGTTCCTAGACGAGACCAGAAGAGTGTTGGTAGCCAACGAGGGGCAGCTGGAAGGCATACCCGCATATGTAATAACGAGAGCCGCCAGGGACAGCTGGCCAGAGCTATCGATGTATGAAGAGTTTAGGGAATACATAACAGTGAACTTCGTGTCTGCCAATGAGGGGGAACGGGTCAAATATGACCTGGAGGGTATTCGGCAATGGAGGAACGAGACTGTCATCTCCTTTAATAGAAGATATAGGGGAGAAAGTAGTCGAGCATACCCCAATGAGAATGACGCCAACCGACGCACTATCTTGGGGATCTATCTCCGAGCACTGATGGACCGGGGATTGAGTAAGCGAATTGTACGAAAGAAGGCTACCACATTAACAAGGGCCTTGGAGATATCCGAGGAAGAAGAGACATGCAGCGACCTGCTGAGAGCGATGAAAATTGAAGACGGAAGGAACGAAGAAAGATTGGAAGTTGATGTGTTGGAGCTGGAGGAGGAGAAGGAGATTTGGAAGGTAGTGAATAGTTTAAAGAAACAGATCATGCAGCAGAGCAAGATGATCGAACGTCTGTGCGGTCTTGTCAGAGAATTGCAAATGGCGGAAGATGCTCCCAAGCCAAGTCAGAGACAGACGAAGCAGGCAGTTACCCCACTGTCGAAACGCCCTCACAGTCCACCCAGCTCTAGAGCCGTGCCTACGAATTTGGCGCACATCATCTGCTACGGTTGCGGACGAGTCGCTCACTATAAAAGTGACCGCCGGCAGGCCCTGCAGCCCAGGGTAATTATCAACAGAAAGCCTGCCCCACGTCCTAGACAGCAGAGACAGCCGATTCCTATCACCTGTTTCAACTGTGGCAAGGAGGGACACGTGGCCCAGGATTGCGGGACATTCGGCAAATATATCAGTGATAAAATGCGCGCCACTGCAGGGAAATGTTTCGGCTGCGGTAAAGAGGGCCATTTCGCCAGAGACTGCCCAGAGTATGGACGTGGACCCCAAAACGATGCCACGCGAACGCAAACGTCATGCCCACAGGCCAGAAGAGTGATCAAACGTCCTCGAACCGACGACAGAGACATCGACGTGGTAGACGACCGATGGAGGGAGGAAAACCAACACCATGTGACTGTTCCAGAAACGTCAGGAGAGATCTGAACAATCGACTTCGTGATGGTGACGAATATGTAGATAAGGATGGGTGTGTGTTAACCGGTGAAGGAACGGATGAACAGGGCCGTTATTCATACGGTATCGGGCATGAGTCATCCTCCCACCGGGACAGTTACGCCGAAGTAGATAGTGGACGGAGGAGTCCATCAAACGACGACGGAGGAAACCATTGGTGAGATCACTGACCGAACGGTTTCTAATCCATCTACAAATGGATATAAACCGTCCCACGGATCAGGGTGAGTACTTGCATACCTTGGTGGATACTGATGCTAGTAAATCCTTGATTCGCAAGGATATATGGTGTAGTATGTTAAATGCTAGGCCATTGAAATGAGCGAAGATGCTCTTGGCAGTAAATGGTTCACCAATAGAACTTCTGGGGGAGACCCAAGTGAAATTCCAGAACGCCTGGCCTATTCCGAGTATGGTAGTTGCGCGAATGCGGCATGAATGTTTGCTTGGAGCGGATGCTTTGCACTTGGGAAATGCAAAGATTGACTATCGGGCCAAATTTGTAGTATGGTTTGGTCAGGTATATCCCTTTACGTATCCCTATAGGGAGCAAACAAGTTATGTGTATGAGAGTTGTAAAGAAATGACCAGATATAAAGCTATCGACAAAGTACTTGAGGACTTTGCGGATAACGTTGATACGGCTCGACCAAACACTTTAGGTTTAATTCCCAAGTTTAAATGTACGATACCAACAGGAGATGCGTTTCCTATAAGGCAAAAGGCCTACCGTCTACCGCTTGCCAAGCAATATGTGGTCAAAAACCAGGTGGCTGAGATGCTGGCAGCGGGTGTCATAAGACCGTCGTCATCACCGTGGGCGTCGCCCATTACTTTAGTTCCTAAGAAGGACAGTGACACAAGATTTCGTATCAACTACAGGAAGTTGAATTCTGTATGTCGTAAAGACAGTTATCCATTACCGAATATAGCAGATCTTTTTTACTCGATGCGCGGCGCAACGATCTTTTCGACTCTGGACTTGAAGTCTGGCTATTGGCAGATACCAATGGACAGCCAAGACATAGAGAAGACAGCGTTCGTCTGCAGTGAAGGTTTGTTCGAATGGATTCGGATGCCGTTTGGATTTTGCAACTCAGGTGCCGTATTTCAGAGGGCAATGAACGATATTTTCCGAGAATTCGTGGGAAAATATTTGCATGTTTTTGTAGATGTCATATATTCACGAAATCCCGCTGAACATGCACAGCATTTGCGTAAGGTTATGCGTAGGATTCGAGAATATAATTTTCAAGTTAAGAGAAAGAAGTGCGATTTCGCCAGTAAGTCGGTGGACTTGTTAGGCTATCGTATTTCCACACAAGGGGTAGCTCCTCAGGCTCAGAAGGTAAAGGTCATAAGCGAAATGTCCCCACCACGAGATGTGGGCGAGGTAAGAAGTTTCCTTGGAGCTACAGGTTATTACCGCTCTTGTGTGCAAGGCTATGCCGAAATTGCTAAGCCTTTGATAGAATTAACTAAGAAGTATAAACGTTTTGAATGGGGTAAGGAGGAATAGCAAGCGTTTAAGAAATTACAGAACTTGCTGTGTAGTGAGACGGTTCTCACCTATCCGAATCTAAATGCTCCTTATAAGCTTTATACTGATGCGTCTAGCTATGCGATAGGTGCAATATTGGTACAGGTAGATGAGAAGGGTATAGAAAGAGTAATACAGTATGTAAGCTCTACCCTGAAGGACAGTCAGCTAAATTGGCCTGTAATAGAAAAGGAAGCTTATGCTGTGATATATGCATTAAAGAAGCTGAGGCCTTATCTATTTGGTGCGCAGTTCACCATGTATACTGACCACAAACCCCTAAAGAGTTTGTTTGTGGGAGAGGTTAAAAACACGAAAGTGCAGTGCTGGGCAGTGCTGATTGCCGAGTACGGATGTAAGATCGAATACATCCAAGGCTCGAAAAATATTCGAGCGGACATGTTGTCCAGGTTACGTCGTCCAGTGGAGATCGCCACCTTAGACACGGGCGATTTTGTCATACCGGACGTGGACGAAGGTGCGTTACCGCATGTTCCTCTGGAGGTATTCGACATTCCATACGACGAGTTGTGTGCCGAGCAGACCAAGGAATACCCGGAGTTGTTCAAAGACACACCAGAGGAGTATATGGTCAAGAATGGTATATTATATTCTTTAATTACACCTTCAGCGTTGGACGCTGAGTACCCTCGAATCATGTTACCTACCCTGTTCCGTAGGCAGGTGCTACGGATGGCTCATGAACGAGCCAGTCACCAAGGTCTGCAGTAGACCATCGGTATGGTAAGAGATTCATTTGTGTGGACATCTTTAAGGAAAGACGTGGTACAACTGCTGGAGACGTGTACAACATGCCAGGTCAACCGACCTGTCACTACTCGACCGCGGTACAGTGAAATGCCCATGGCCAATTATCCGAGTCAGGTAATAGGCATGGATTTGATTGGTCCACTGTTAGAATCGAGTAAGGGTAATGTGTATATCATGACGATAATCGATCACTGTTCTGCATGGGCAGAGGCATATCCGATTCTGGCTAAGACATCTCAAAATGTTGAGGACAAGTTCTTCAATGAGTAAGTCGCTCGTCATGGTGTCCCTGAGATCTTGATAACGGATCAGGGCAAAGAATTTTGTTCTAAGTCACTAGAGGAACGAGTTAGTGAACATGGTATCGATCATAGGAGATCGAGTCCCTACCACCCGCAAACTAATGGGTGTACTGAGAGGTTTAATCGAACCCTTAAGGAATTAATCCAGAAGGGAGTGAACAACACTTCTCGCACATGGGAAGACGAATTGGGTGCGGCATTAGCAGCGTACTGCAGTACTCGTCATTCCACTACTGGGTATACGCCATTTTATCTGACGTACGGTCGACAGGCAAGACTTCCGTTTGCTATACCAATAGACGCATCGCAGGATCTTGGTGAGAGACTAACATGTCTCAACAATGCCCTAGTGCGTGCTCGTACGGAAACGGCTAAGTCTCGTGAAGTCCACCGGGAGCAGATTGACAAGCGTGCCAACGCTGGTATATTTAAGGTGGGTGATTCGGTGGTCGTAAAACCGGAGGAAAGGATGAAGTTGACCTCTCGCAGTGACCCCGAATATGAGATCTTTAAGATCAACGGGCCTGTGGCTCACGTCCGCCATCAAAGATCTGGGAAGGTGCGTGTACTGAATATAGCTAATTTATGCGTAGTCGACTCAGAGATGTTCTGGGGCAAGGTACGGCCATGCCCTGTTCGTAACCCTGCAAAGGGTATGAAAGATAGCGATCATCCAAGGGTGATGATGACCCAAGGGTCCGAAAAACGACCGGAATCCGACCCTAAGGCGACCCCGAGTAGGATGGCTCGTAGGAAGCGACCAGCTTCTGATGATGAGCCAAGGGTGAGCAAGGTGGGTAAGGTGATTGATAATAACATCAGACAACCGGGTACGAGTGGGACTCGGAACCATGGGTCACTGATGGAAAATCACGTGACTACTCATACTGGGATGATGGACACCTCAGAGGAGGTTCCCGAGCCAGCCCCAGAGCCAATGGAAACGTTGCCGGCGCATCCCTACTTTCTGCGCAAGTGCAGGCATGCACCTGATGGCTAGACTGACAGCAAGACTGACTCAGGATTGGCGCATTTGGCCGTGTCCTGTATGATGACTTCATCGAGCGCATAAAGGCAGTTATAAGGCGACATGGCCGCCGGTAGCTAGAACTCTGTCTAAAATCTCTGCATAGTCGCAGTACAAGTAACCATCGCGATTATCTAGCGCCAGGTAGTCGGTTCAAGTGCGTGTAATTGTAGTCTGTCCATAGGTAGCAGCCGAGCAGTGTGTTTTGTCAGTGAGGGAACCATGTCTGTGTCGGCACTGTCCGCGGAAGCCACCCTAGCTGCTCGCGCTCTGCTCCACAACATTGCTAGTATAAGTGACGCTGATAAGGATATGATGCGTATGTTGCTTATGCGGAGCATGCGGTTCACTTTAAGAGATAATAAAATTAATGCCGGAAGAGTTATACTCATGGCCGAAATCAGCAAAGGTTTATTAATGGAATATGGGATAGACATGGTGCATTGGGTTCGCGTATTATTGCTGCGAAGCTTTATTAATCGATGTATCTCTCATGCATGACGTAGGTGTCCGGAGGTCGAGGTACTGGCCCTAGGGTATGTCAGGGTCAGCTAAGGGTCGATAAGACCCATGTGCCCTGCATAGTAAGCATATTAACGAACACCACAGATAGTAAGTGTAATATTCAACTATCGGAATCCAACATAACCGCGAGTAAGTTATTTGCCAATAAGAAAATAGGCGTTGTGTTGCAAACGTTCGGGGAAACAATGGAGATACACTGCGACGGACGACTGACCGACCAGTGTGTGGTGAGTAATGGAGTGTATGCATTAATGTCTGGTACATGTGGGTATAGCGGGAAGGGCTGGCAATTCGAGCCAGTTGCGTCTTAAAGTCGGACGTACACTCGGGTTAGCCTGGCCATTGAGATGCCCCATTTGGATGTGACCAGAGTTCTTAACCAGTCCATGATTGTAAATCATTTAAAAATGCAACCCTGGAACCATTTACAAAAATCCAAGTACATGCCGCTAGCACCACTGTCCGCGATCGGCCCTGTGATGGTCGATGGCATTGGAGTACGATCGTTAGTGTCGTATTCAACGGGCTACTCCATTGTAGTGATTGTAGTGCTGTTCATATTATATAAATGTGGTGTGTTAAAACGCATGTGGATTAAGTGCAAGCCACATGCGGCCCATAAACGGGAGCCACATGCGGCCTTTCATATCAGTGCACCGACTATTCAGGCCCAGCAGCCCCGGAAACCTGCAGCCCTACCGGAGCCGCTGAGGTTGGCAGCCGGGTCGTCGCCTAATGCTACTGCAAGGACTGGGATCGACCCAACGGCCGCTGACTGGATAGAGGTGGAGCTTTACAATGACATTGAGGAACCTAACATGACCATCGAAGGGTGTTTGGATATATCATCTTGACATTTTGGCGTGAACTTTATTTGTTTCGTATGGAACACTTCTTGGTAGACAATTGACTTTTATAAATATCGAGGTTGAAAATTGTAGCATGATGTGTAATGGTATTTGCTCTGTGGATTTGTATTGTACTGTTATTTCGTAGTACTTAAGGATCTTATATTATCATAATGATGATATTAATGTGTTTCCGGGGATGGTCATTTGCGCATGATATTCCATTACCCGGACATGGTTGTTCTATTGTGATTTATTAATACGGTAATGATGCTATTAATGTGTTTCCGGGGATGGTCATTTGCGCATGATATTCCATTACCCGGACCTGTTTGTATATTGTCGGATTAGGGTATGATGCGTTCATGATGTAGGACATCCGCTCCAAAGGAATCTGGTATGGCGTAGTTTGGAGTTGTTGATGTGACACAACGAGTTAATTATCACTCTCTTAAGGCCTTAAGAGACGGTTAATTAACTTTGGTTGAGGGGCATGTGTAGATATGGGACTGTCTTGTGGGAAGTCATGACCCCACGGGATGTCTTATATGTATGAGTAAGTCCTAAATGAAATTCATGTTTGAAATACCAGGTGAGCTAATAGACTGTGTGACCCTGTATATTATTATTTAGATATGTATTACCAGCACTGGATGACCGGTGTTGATTGACGTCAGCTGAGGCGCAGTTACAGTTTCGGCGAAACTGAATCGAAACCGATAAGGATAGATGGATGGTATTTAGCATCCAAATTGAAATACTGGAATTAAATGGAATAGGACAGATGGTTCTGAGTTAGTGGGTATCTGCCAATAGTTGAGGCAAAAGTTGTTGCTGTGGGATCGGCACACACTTTTATAATATTCAACAGTTGTTTTGGCCAGTAGTTTGGAAAATAGTAGAGGTATAATAATCAGTGGAATCGAATGTGACAGACGGACTTAGTTGGTTACGTAAGCGGTCTGAGTTTTCACATAGGAATGTGACAACATAAGCCGGCGATGAGAAATGACAACTCATGTGCCAAGGCACCCTAGCATTCTACAGGTTTTCTGCTAATAGGCAATGGCCAGGACATGGACATTATAGCGTCCTGTAGGAATTAATAACACAATCAATATTATTTATCAGCTATGTGTCAATCATAGAAAGGCATGCTACAACAACACATTCCTGAATGTGGTTAGTTAGCTGACAGATTGCATCAATTCAGAACCAGCTCAAACCGCTTTGGCCCTGTTCCATGGTATCTCCACAGAAGTAAAGCACAGGGGTTGATTGGTCGGGATGACGTCACAATCAATGAGCGCCCGATCAATCACTGGGGAAGAGAAACCAAAGGAACAGGGAGGCGTAACTCAGAGGAGTATAAAAAGGGGACTCTAACTTTTGTCATGGAGTTCGGGTCCGTGCCTCATAGCGAAAGGTTATTGGTGAATATATTGGAGTAGCCAAGAACTAGTTAGGAAGATAGTATAGCAAACCAGCGTGACTGGGAGTAATACTGATCTAGTACCGATAGCTACTAGGAAAACCTAGTTAAATTCTGTTGAGTAAATATAATTTAAATGTAGGTAAACTGGTGACAGCAAAAGTCACTAACTTTGTAGCCATTATTGTACAGTTAGAATAAGAAATAAAATTATCACCGTGTGATTATACTTCAAGGCAAATGTTTGATGTGCAGTTATTGTTCACTCTGGAGAACACGGATAACCACAGTGTCTTACCGATCATTCTGAAGATGAAGATAGTCAGATCAGGCCCGGATACTATTATAAATATCGTTAGGTCAAAGTACCGAAGTATATCTAACACTTTTAGGAGTTGCAGTGTCATGGACCGCCCTGTCATGAACCCATAGTATCACGCTCCATCTTCCTTGGTAAAACTGGTTGTCGCAGCAACCTTACATACAAAGTTGTACCAAGTAAGGAGGAGACCAAGGATAAGTAAGATTAAACAACGAAAATCTTCAATATGAAACAATATCGATGCCTTCATTGAATCATGTCCGAATGGCTTTACACAAGGACGCAGCTGCCTAGACATTGTATGGGCTCAATGCATGCTTGATAACTGTATTCTGTATTCGGCAGTAGGCTATCAGAAACATCCTACAGCTTCAATCAGTCCTTCTTCGCATTTAACCATTGTGTCATGTTCTCAGCCAAACTCCTTAGTTTCCTCAGGTCTATTCTTGATCTGGTTGTACCTGTTCTCTTGAGGTCACCACGCAACTTGCTTTACAGATTTATGCAATCACACCTTCTCCTGGCTTTATATTTGCTGGCTCCCAGTAGGGCGAATTCCAAGGCTCGCTGTACTGGTGTATCTTCTGGCATCCTTAGCACATGGCCACACATGGACCATTTAGCTGCGCCAATAGTCATGTCTAAACAATGGGAGTCACACGAAATGGGTATTGCCATGTCACGAGCGTTCGACACAATTAAACGCTCTAAGATCCTAGGTGTACTGTAACAGGCCAGTTGCTATAAAGATGAGCTACGCCTAGGGAGACTACTAATTGTAGACACTAAGCTGAGAGAGTATGGATCAAGTCAGTGAAGTCTGCAAAGTTTGAGACATCAATTGGCGCCCAACAAGAAGATTGGCTATTCCTTGCTACTTTGCTGCTGCGTTGTGATCTGTGCAGGAATATGTAATACGACCAAACCCCCAGTGCCCACGCTGTGTGGGAAAATAAGGGTATGCCGATATCTATGGAATATGCCGACGATGTGGACTTCATAGACGAAGAAAAGAAATCTCCTTGGCGAGCTACTACTCCCACGAGCCGCAAGCAAACTAAAAATTGAGTATCTCTCTACGAATGAATCCAAAACAGAGTTCACCCACATATACCCATGGACAAACCGTGAAACTAAAGAAAATGATAATCCACTTCGTGACGGCGAACGATGGAGGAAAAGTAAAATCCTTGGCTCACTGCTTTGCAGTACTTCTCACATTGTTGCACACTGTGTCAATGGGAACATAGCTTTCCAGTCCTTCTGGATGCTATGGCTGCATAGATCAAAGATGCCCGTGACAAAAAAAATGCATTTATACAGCTTAACCTGCGTATCCTTGATGCCGTCTAACCGTAACAGCTTGGCAGTTCCAAACGCTGCTCTAAACACAGTTAATGCACGCCAGCAAGCACCTACTCACATTCACTGGGCACCGATGGCCAGACAGCTTAATTTCCACCGATGCACTATACATGATGTGTAATACATCGCTGATGTCCGTAGAAGTCGCCCAGCACAGATGGCCCATGTTCGGTCATGTGCTAAGTATGTCAGACGACACCGCAGCGAAGAAAGACTTGGAATTCACCATGACAGGAGCCAGAAAATATAAAACCAGGAGAAGACGTCTTGCATAAATATGTTAAGCGTGGTTGGAGGTGACCTCAAGAGAACTGGACATTCAGCTCAAACATGGACCTGGGGAGCTATATATTTTGCCTGCGTACAAGACACAGTGGTCAAACGCGAAGGAGGTGTGATTGCAGCTGCGGGATGTTTGTACTATAGTCCAGTCAATCTAAGAAAAATTGTAGGTGTACCTCGGCAAAATTGCAACATATTTTCTATCAGTAGATTTATGGCGAAGAAGCAATGATATATTACCCCAAAAAAGCTACCCAATTCTGATGGTGGGAAATATATACGTGTGTTTGTTATAACCTGCACTCGATTGCGCCGCACTTATTACAAGTCGCGTTGTTCATTATGACGTCATATGATTGGTGGATAAACTAGAAAGGTCCATTCCATCAACAAACAGTTCCCACTGAGTGCAAATACTCAGTGGTGTAGGCCTGTCACGATGACAATGATGAGAAAATGCATAATATGGACTCATTATTATTAATAATCTATATAGGCCTCTGTCAGTTTATTCAAGACAAAATAAGTAACACGAATTAATTAAAATCCAAATGTCTAATTAAATATTTTCTCGGAGCCCTGCGTATCAAAAATGCGTTAACCCTTTCATCCTTCAACTCCAAATATTTCATTGTTAAAGCAACATTACGTGTAATTCAGTGAATATTTTGAAACCAATTTGATTGGAACCCGTTGCATCCTATGGCACCTACTTGTGCAACAATTGAACATCTTTGTTGCAACTGCCGATGTTCCCCGCACTGTCGGTCATATTTGGGAACATAGTTAGACAAGGGTTTCGCAATCATGGATAGATTATTTAGATCGATTATTTTAGTTGTAGCTCACAAGATCAATGGATTCAAGAAATGCATATTAATTAGTAGTATTCTGGTATATACTGGTGCCATTATATATATCGTTTACAGTTATTCAGATACATTGTAAGGTACGAGCAAATATCGGGGTATCTAAGACTAGAATGAATTATATTCAGCTAGATAGATCTGTATGGGGCATTCATGCGACGTGTCTATCGACAACTAGCTTATTTATAATAGATCAATCCAATTTTAGCGATGATCCACCCATTTTTAGCTAAATTCAGCTCGCGGTTTGCCAAAGTTGAGATCAATGGAACACTGAATTCCTAGAAGCTCAATATCACGGTAACTTTACAGGCAAGCTGTTGAATATTTTAAAACTAATTTGACTGGGCCTTGTTGCTGGTTATGGAAGCAACAGTGCTCAGTCAATTTAGTTTCAAAATATTCAACAGAATGATTATTAAATAGTAAAGACAGACAATTCGTAGACTTCACGTACTATTCCAGGTTTGTAATGGTGTAGTTCTGTCAATTATGATTGTGACGTCAGCTTAGTTGTGACGTAATTGTTTATGACGCCATATACTTGACCGACTGATCTTATTCATCAATTGGAAACATGTTCAATCCGTTATGAAGTAGTAGCTAGGCAGATAAGACGAAGAATCGTGCATTCGGTGATACAAGCAACACACGTTGCATACTTGGTCGTCTAAGATCACTTTTCACAAAAGAACACGCAAGTCATCCAAAGATCCAAGATGTCGGCCGTTTTTCAAGATGGCTGACATATATCTTATCACAAATCAATTGTGGCAGACAAACACTCAAACAAGAGGGATTCTCGTCAGGTTTGTGTCGATATGATTGTGGCAAGTCTCTGTATGAGTGCAATGTAATTAACACTGAAATGTCAGTAGAAAATGAAAAGAATTGAGAAAAGGCACTAGAAATCTGCCATGAATTGCATATATATATATATATATATATATATATATATATATATATATATATATATATATATATATATATATATATATATATATATATATATATATATATTATGATATAAGACATAGGTGTTAAATATGAGGATCAGTGTGACGGAAACCCGAAACAAAATTGATTTGTGATTAATGTTTTATTGTTTTCCCTATCCTTTCCACCGTATGGCCTTATTAAGCCAACTCAGTTGATGACTTCCATGTAATATGTCATAAACATTCATATGTTACACCACAATGAGTGGTGTCAATGCACTACCTCGGCCCACTGGTGGCATCACTGCTGTGGAACTCAGCATGGGGTTCAGTGCCAGCTGAATACTAAACATTGTAGCTCGCGGGGTCCATCCGATCGTTCCGGCACAAAATAGCCGGCCGCCATACCGCAGACGCACGACGAACGGGGAGGCTGGTTAGCTCCGAGACTCGGGGTTCCAGATCACGTGTGACGTTGCTCTGCGAAATAAAAAGACCGGCTGCTAAGGCTGGTGGAACTCAATCATTCCGGTGGAGCCGTGCGACCATCGCCGCTGAGATTGAACTGCACGGTGTCAGCCCAACTGCTCGTGTCAGCGGTGTGTCTTTCCATACTAGTATTAGAGGTATGGAGTAATTAGAAATAATATATGATTATACTTATACAAACAAGTGAATAGTTTGATAGCAATTGAGCACGATAATACACAAAATAGAGCTAGTTGATGTACTTTGCACGTGGAGTCACCGGAAGTACCACACAGATCCTTGGATCCGCAGATGTATCCCCGCAAGGGCGGCTCACTCATACGAGATCACTAATTAACTTAATATAAGTTATTATACCCCTAACATAACAAAGAGATTCATGTCATTACGAGAAGAAAAATGCCGCGCGTGGGCCTCCGTCACCTAGTTTCGACCTGAGGGTGCGAGAGGTAGTAGCCTCACATGGGCCTCCGCCACAGGACATCTCGCTACTGCGAGAGGCAAGTGCCTCGCGTAGGCCTCTATCACAGGAAAATGCCTTCAACGCCGAAGTGGAGGAAAAGAGCAGGCAAAAAAGGGCCACGTTTTGTCCAACAGAAAATTGCTGCGGAAAAAGACCATCCTAGTGAAAATATAATTAACGTGATGCATACTGGTTTACATGAAGACAGGACGAGGGACTCCCGAAGGATCCACAAATTCCCATCACCACCCACCCCCCGCCCATCTTATACTGAATTGGTAGGTGCCGCTTTTATTTATGCAGGCCTTCTGCTATTCCTAACCTGCCATTTAAGTGTTAGAAACGAGAACTAGTTTTGGCCGCAAGTGGCAGGGATTCCTACCTGTCATTTAGATATCGCTATCCCATGGGCACAGACGGCCTGCTTCCCGTAGGTTGTCTTAGAAAGCATCTACTTCCATGGACAGCAAGCGTACATGTTACTTTACAACATATCCGAACTTGATGAAAATCCGGCTACATTGCTCCGCAACCACAAAAACATCACCGGACGATGGCTACATTTTACACAAGCAAGTTTAATCACTGACATAACGTTAACGTGGGGGTAGAGAGGCAAATATCCACCGCGGGTGTCTGTCCCATGAGGGCGTGGCGGATTCTAAGATCCCATCCAGACACTGCAATGAGTTCGGTGGAGATGCGTGTCTCGTCCGCCACCGGTCCTATAGAACTAACCTTTGGCCTGATGTTAGAATTAAGTTCCAATATTCCCAATATGCACTGCGGGCCAGTAAAGAAAATATCATTCTATAATTATAACTATATGTTTTCGCAGTGCTTTCCTTCTTTGGTAAAGTATCTACCTAACAAGTATCCGAAGATATGTATGAGATGTATGTAAACCCGCACTTTGGCCATCACCACTCGGAAACCTCTGATAGTTTCCCAGGGTCGGATCAGTCCAACATGCGGGTGGGGCATCCAAACATTTAAAAAGCCATACGGCTTGGTGGATCGTGGGAAGAGACAATAACTTATTAATATGAGACCCTACAGGTCATTTTACCCAATCTCACCAACCTTGCTGGAGTGCAGGCTAGATTACCACAACAACCAAAAAAGAGGTGTACACTATGCGTCTCCTAATGAGGAAATTGTCCCTAACCACTGCACGCTATCCTATCGAGCTGAATAGTAAGGTTAATCAGTAACATACCAGGCTCAATTAATTAGAGCACGGTCAGCGACCTCAGTGTAAAATTGTTGATGGCGGGAAGAAGTGATGCATATATTGTTGCTGTTTAGTATCTCCTAGCGTACTGCGGTTCAGAGGTATTTTTTACAAATAAACAAAACATATCAACTGGATGGCTAACTGCCATATACATAGCTAACCAAGACATTGAAACAATATCACGATTTATATAATGATTAAATGAAGTAGTTAGTGTAATATAGGTCGATAACCTAAATGGTGCAGTTAGATAAAGCACCCACAGTAAATAAAGATAATATAAACTGTAGTAAATAAATTATAAATCGTGGTCTTAAGACCGGGGCGGTACCTATTAGTCATCGGTACCCTACACGGAAATAAATAATTATTAAATATATAACCTGTATAGTTACTTGAGTACATAGTAGTTACTTGGATTGACCAGGCTAATCCGTTACTGAAATTGAGGCGCTAACATATTTGTAGTACGAGTCGACATATTCTCTGAGGGTGGAAGGTTTCTGCATGCAGATCTCTGCAACTGGTTTCCACACGCGGGTCTCCGCATGCTGACTCAGGGGTAGATACGGTACGAACTCAGAACAGTAAAACAGAGCAACAAAGTAATGTCTAGTAGATAATCTCCATAACTAAATCATAATTTATATGGTAGTGAGAAAGTTCTCCATCCAGGTGACGGAAGTATAAAAGTTAAGCATAGCCCATTAACAAAGAGGGTTACTTATAATTAATGCATGTAATTATTGAAGCACACAGTGCGGGGCGGGTCGCATAGCTCATGCGGCGCACCGGGTAAAGTCTACTTGACTGCGGTCAAAAAGTTAAAAGTATCACACACGACGTGCAGCGCACCTTTCTTCATGGTCGGCAGATCCGGCGAATCATTCAGAAAGAAACATCGGCTCTACTCCATGTAGAATTACATCGCGGGCCACAAGGGCCCTTCACGCAGAAGGTCCACTTAGTGTGTCTTGGGAACGGGAACCATTACTTTTAATTATTTTTCTCCCAGATGGCCGTCTGGGAGCATAACAAATTTGACGTAATGCGGGAAGTCAGAGAACTGCTTTTATGCACGGGTGAGCTGAACGCCGTAAGGAACCACGAGGGACGTTAGGTTTCGTGTTATCCGCAGGTATTCCGGTCCACTCGTCTAGCCCGCACCTCCAGACAGTGCTCGATGGGTCGGCTCCACGCCGACAATGCTCCTGATCCTCGAATTTCATTCCCTTTTATATTCGCTGTGATGTCAGAACTGGCTGCCTCGACCAATCAGCGGCTGCTGTACCAGCCAATCAGCGTACTCGAATACTGTGACGCATACACAAATAAAAAAGTATATATATGTAGTGACGCATTAGGTCACGTGTACAGAAGTCAGTGCGTATCTAGCTATGTATATATACGCGATTACGACGTTATGGCAATATTCTAAAGTATAATTTAACTGGGAGCTTCGACGATAACTCAGCCGTATATGGGCCGATTTTCAAATGGTTTACCGTTTTCGAAAGCTCGTTAAATTCCGGTTCCAATAAATACTAAGAACAACGATAATATATGAATTATAAATATTTACGGGCACCTCGGTATACTATAGGCACATACTCGCTCCCAGACTCCTGTGTTGCCGGAGACGCTGTCTAGCATGCGCATGCGCACCATGCGTTCTAACGAACTTAGTCGTTTTCGATGAAATGCCTCTCGTATAGGCTTATACACGCCCATTGCTCTACCCGGGTGGGGGGGGTGTGCTTCGGAACGAATCCAGCACGGTCGGCCGATACCCAGCTTTGCTGGAATGGCCGGTACCCATCTGGTCGATCCGCGCTACATCACACCCTCCTAGTTTGACATCCATGGCAAACGATCACGCATCACGGATCGTGCACACGGACGCATGCTAGACAGAAATTATAGACTTCCCGCTTAGGCGCGTGGCCTGAGAGGAGGAGTGATGCGTAAGACGCGTGTTTACAGAAAAGAGCACATAGAGGTGCCGCGGAGTTTGGGGAGTGGGGGAGGGGTGGGGGAGCCAAACCTTTAGTTTTAATTTTTGACCTGGAATTATTTTTCCAGGCCCATTTTTTTTGTTTTTAATATTTTGGTGCGTGCTAACTTTTATGTAGTATAATGATTACCCAAACAATAGCTCACATGGGTGTTCCCTTTGATGCAGGTAATTATTTCTCGGCAGGCAACAACATCCAAGCTCCAACGTACCACAATTACAGTAAGAGGTATATATATATATATATATATATATATATATATATATATATATATATATATATATATATATATATATATATATATATATATCAGTACATATATATATACCCTGATCATTTAATACCGTATTGATTGTTCTGGTTAGATTATGTATATATATGGCCAGTGGCCATCCGTTCATATGTTTTGCTTATTTATAGGAAACACTATACAGCAACACTTATATATGCAGCACTTTCTCCCGTCACCAACAATTTTTCACAGAGGTCGCTGTCCGTGCTATAACTCTGTTTAGCCCAGCATGCAACCGACTAAACCTTTTCCATTCAGCTCGATAGGATAGATTCAAAATGATTAGAGACACTTTCTTCATTACATACTCTGTAATATACTCTTCCGGCAGTGCAATAATCTAGCCCCGCACTCCGGTAAGACTCATAACTCCAAGATTTTGTCTCTCTTCATGCTCCACTCAGCCTTGTGGCTTCTTAATTGTTTGGATGTCCCCATCCGCAACATGGGCTGATCTGACTCTGGGAAACTGTTGGGGTTTCCGAGCGGTGATGGCCAGGGTGCGGTATCACACACATTCCCGTGTATCTTTGGATACTTAGTAGTTAGCACTTTAGCCAATGTAGGAAAGCACTGCAAAAACATATATTAATTATTATTTTATTTACTGAACAAACCTCCCGCACCGCAGTGCAAAGCAGGGCAACTTGCATATAAACCTAACGACAAGTTAAACGGTTAGTTCCATAGGACCCGGTGACGGGCGAGATACATACCCCCACCGAATTCCGTCAGAATGTCTGGGCATGATATTTAGATCCTGTTCGGAGATCTTACTAAGTAACATGTATGAGCGCTGTCTTCAGTATTGATGTCTTAGGGCATCTGTTCTCAGTGACAGCCGTGTCTAATAGCTAGGTAGATACCAGCCAGTTTTGCGGCCAAAAATAGTTCTTGTTTTGAAAACAACTAAAAAGCTAATTAAGCAAAGCAGAAGGCCCACATAAATAAAGCGGCAACTGCTAATTCAGCATACTAAGAATCACATAAGACGGTGATGAGGGAATCCATCGGGAATCGCTCGTCCCGTCTTCACGTAAAACAGCACGCACCCCTATAGTCATAATCTCACTAGATATGGTCTTTTCTTTCTCAAGAATTTTTGGTTGAAATATTAGAGTGGGCCCTTTTTGCCTACTACTCCTCTCCCACTTTAAGCAGTGGCGACACGTTCCCGAGACGGAGGCCCGTGCGAGGCTCTTGCCTCTCGCAAGGATTAAGCGACACGGGTCCACGCGAGGATAATACTCCTCACACAAACTAGCACTAGGAGTAGTGCCCACATGAGGCACATAGCTTTTCGTCCGAGATAACCTTCTTCCTTTCAGCTTAGAGGTATAATAACTTATATTAAGTTAATTAGTTAAGTCTCGTGTACGGGAGCCTCCCTTGCGGGGATGCCACTGCGGACCTACGAGTCCGTGTGGTATCTCCGGGAGCCCCATGTTTAAAAGTTCATCTACCTGTCTCTATGTCTCGTATTTTCGTATGCCCTTACTGTAGTTTTATCTAGCATATTTATAATTGTTTATGTAAAATCATTGTATATGCTTATATTTTTAGGTTACCAAATCAAATCTTGTAAGTCCATAGATCACGAAACTGCTATGGACAGGTATACTGGTGACACAAATTCTTGGGATGAGACAGTTGTGTTTAATGTTCGCGACGATGGTCGCACGGCCCCACCGGAATGATGGAGTTCCACCGGCCTTAGGAGCCAGATTTTGTTTCCCGCAGGGCAGTCTCCTACAAGGTCCGTCACCCCGAGACCGGATGCTAACCAGCGTCATCACTCATCGTGCACTAGCGCCGCAGCGAGTCGACATGATACACCAGAACGGCCCGACACTACCCAGCGAGCTACATGACACGTGGCTAAGGAGTCACTCCTTGACTCTGAGACCCGTTGACCGGCAACATGTATGTGCCATCAGCCTGATGGAGCGGTCCAATGGGTATGTGCCAAGAAAGGCTACCTCAGCTCATCCGCCAGGAGAACGCAATTCTCTAAGTGAACGTAGGCATGAGCCGTTTGCCGCATAACTCATATGTGTCTGGACCTAATAACTAAAGGTAAGCCTAGCACCTCACGAAAGACCATTAAAATAATGTGGCGTCAACTAAACCAGCCATATGTTTAAGAGATGACTGTGTCGGATTCTGTTGAAGACGGCGCCCCACCTCCATGTAATCCAGCTTCCACCCTACAACTAAATAATTATATACATATATCATTTAGCCAACATTAGCATTGATCTTAATGGGATTGCGACTTCGGCTGTAAGTTCTCCTCCGCTTCGGCATTGTAGGCATTTTCCTGTGATGGATGCCCACATGACGCACTTTCCTCTCGCAAAACCAAATTATTGGCCCCCTTGAGGCGTTAGTGTATATTAAATTAATTAGCCCACGCTAGGGACACCTTCTTTACAAGGTACCGTTCAGATATATATATGGATAGGTTAGGTATCTTTGGCGAGATATAAGTGACGGCCATAACTCCACGTTGCCCTTATTTGCAGTTAACGATTATCAATTGTTAATATAGCATACCTTTAACATAAGCCAACTTACGACTCGCCAATAGTCATGACAACCCTGTGTCATTCACCACAGGTGGCAATGGTCACCCGGCCTCACTGGAACGATATCGTTCCACTGACCCTAGAGGTCGGTCTTTGTGGTCGCTGGTACCACGTGAGCCTCTCTCTCTCCAAGGCAAGCTAACCAGCCACTTAGTCGGGCCGACGAGCAATCATCGGACTCTGAGGATGAGCAGCTCGTTTGGGGGCAACATGATACCGGAGCTACACTGCACCCTGGAAATGAGTCTGTAGTTCGGCCTAACGAGGTCGGACTCGCTTGAGAAATGTGATTACAAAACAATGTACCATTTTCGTATAAAAATGTTGATCATTTGGATGAAAGTTTATGCCCAATTCTGAAGCAGGATTAGTTTAATGTGTATCACTGACTATCAGAACTTATGCACCTATTAATGGTTTTCATAAATTCAACATAACAACTTATAGAAATTACCCTTCTAACGGCCGTTGGCGTAGCTCACCGTAATTGATGTTATTACCAGAGTCTACTAGATAGCTACTTTAGGAATCAAAGTGATTATTAGGATATTCGAGGTTTCTAGTGGCTTATAGGTTAGCCTATAAATAACACTTGCAACACATCTTTGGTTAATTATAAGATTAACCAGGTCCATACACAGCGTATTCTCTCTGCAGCATGTACAGCTGTTAGCTTATGATATTGACATTGCGCCACTGACTATTCTGAGAAGAATTTGAAAAAGTTGTTGCTGCATTGGTCATCAACAACTGTCAGTCGAATTGCATGAAACATTGTCAGAATATGTTACCACATTGAAGGTCATGCTGATTATTTTGAAAATGATTTGGCTGATAGTTGTTGAAGCAACAATTTTTAGTCAAATCGTTTTCAGAGCATTAGATAGCAGCACCTGTCTTCTTCTTTTCGCTCGCTGATCATACCGCCAGTCCTGTAAGTGACTATCGACATGATCATAAGCGTTAAGTGCGTGGATCCATGGTTTATTAGAGTGTGCCGTGCGGCCTGGAACCTCCGTCTTCAGCACTCGAGGTTTCTGTCAGGGTTACCTCACCCTTACCTCCTTTAGTCACCTCTTACGACATGCAGCGGATACGGAAGGTGTATTCTAAGCCCCACCTACAGGGCAGCGGCACCTGTTATTTTGCTGGTTACTTCGCAAATAATGTAGAGGAAGTTGTGGCTGCTATTGCCAGCAACAGCTAGTTATCAGTCAAATTATTGCACAAATGTCTCAGAAATAACAATTAGAATCGACATAGCCTATTACAGTTGTATCCTCTTAATACAAGCTATGCAGGTCATCCGCTCACCTCAGAGGCCAACAGTAGACTGACTTTCATTAGTGCGATGGGAATGGATTTATACTGGGCTTTGTGCGACAGTGAGAACAATAGAATCCAAAATAATGATGGCTACAAATATTAAGGTAAAGCAGCTCAGAAGTAGATGATCATGACTGAAATTTGCAAATATTTTCCTATCTTATTGCTTCTCCCTTCGGAGGGGATGTAAAGCCATCAGTCCCATCTCGTGTGGTGTCTTGTGCCATGGGGAAACATAAAAGAACACACGGGGAGCTCAGATGTGAATGGTGTAGCGCGGATCGCCTTGTCTGGTACGAACTGGCACAGTCTATCTTGGTATGGAATTAATCAATACCAAAATTGAATGGGAAATTTAAAACTTCAAACAGAATCGAAATCGGTTCAGGACTCGCGGAGATATCATAAAATAAAAATGCACTGTTTTAGCTCCAACTAAATAGAGACATCGATAGCACACGTGCTTGATAGGGTGAAGGTCGGTAATCACATGGTCAGCAACCATACCCTGTATGCAACGCGCGTGTTGATTGGCTGAGTCTGGCTGGTGCTATGTGACCATTTAGTATAAAATGAACTCTGAAAATCTAAAAAGAACAGACTGGAGGGGGTTTCAGCCTGAGTGGGAACACGCCCAATCTGCTCACTGCGTGGAGTGGTGCGCTTGTGCCTGATTCACACCACCGCAGATTATTTCAGTCCGGTTCCCATCAGGACAGCCATGCTCCACACTGCAAGTAAGGTTTTGGATGCTTCTGGAAGAGCAACAGGGGCAAAAATTCAAATTAAAAGAAGGCTAACCCATACCACCAACACCAGAGGGACCTTCTCTGCGGTGTAGCCCTT
This sequence comes from Chaetoderma sp. LZ-2023a, assembly GCA_034401795.1. Taxonomy (NCBI): domain Eukaryota; kingdom Metazoa; phylum Mollusca; class Caudofoveata; order Chaetodermatida; family Chaetodermatidae; genus Chaetoderma; species Chaetoderma sp. LZ-2023a. The sequence continues at coordinate 33,517,887 of CM067371.1, read as the reverse complement.
TGGTCGCAATAACAACCGAAATTAGTATGTAGGACAGTCGTGTTCGTTGATATCTCGCCAGATCTGCCGTGCCATATCGAAATAGTTGTGACGAACAATGAACGCATCCAGCATTTCAGTTTAATGTTTTGACCGCAGTCCAGATTAGGACATTGCTTTACGGGCCGCAAGAGCTAAGCGACGCGGATCATCTTGTGCAAATAATTAGAAATCTTGCATTATATATCTACCACCGCAGCCTTCATAGGAAGGAAGGCATCCATCACATTCTCACCAAATACAGACATATCAATATTACGGTAGATTAGGCTTTGTATAGTGTGTGTGGCTACCTGTTGACTTGACAAATTAGAAAGAATTCAATACCGAGCAACAAAACCTGTCCCACAAATCAGAGACTATAGCTACATGGAAAGACACGAAGCCTTAAATCTAATGTCACTGAGATATAGATGGTTTCAACCATTCAAGCTCATCAGGGATTTATATAATATTGATATAGGACCAACAATAAGACCAACTAGTATTACTTAGTAGCTTTAATAAAACAATTGTATTAAAACTACTGTGGGTGATCCAACTTACTGGAGGATTATCCTCACTCAACAACAACATTGATAAAGACTACTTTTTAACCATCCAGTATTACACAGACCAGAGGCCATAAGTTCAAGCTCAACATAACACGTAGCAACAAAGATATTCGCAAGTACTTTTTCACTAATAGAGTGGTACCAAAGTGGAATTATTCCAGATAAAACTAGATATCTACTTTATTTGAATTTGACATGAACAGCCAGCCACACGTATACCAGACCATCACACAATCTTACTGTATTTCCACCTTCACAGTGGACAGATCTTCGAGTAGCCTGTGTATAGGCAAGAACATGTTCGGTAACGATTTCAATTACCGGTCTCTGCTTTCCACGTCCGAACTTTGTGGTTGCATGAGGAGACACTAACGTAGAGAAGGAGATTTGGATAGCGATAAACAGAAAAAGACAACAACAGATATAAGACCAACTACACAAGTCAACATGCTAGATGCAGCAGGGTGCAACCATGAGTGTATGCGGCACGCTGCAGATGGCACAGGGAACACCCATCTGCACCACAGCGTATCCACAAAACAGAGCTAAAGTTTTATATCTAATGTCACTGGAATATTGACAGGTTCGAGACTTCATTAGGCAATAAGAGCCATATCGTTCAAGAACAAACCTGATATCTACTTCAAAGAAAGACCTTTTGAATGGGACTGAGTGAGCCATACTATACCAATAACACCCATGCAATAACAAGCGAATGGCTTATTCCTTGTAAAATGATGACCACCTTAGGATACCTTAGGAAAACTTAGGATACCTTAGGATGACTTATGGTCGTAGATCCCTAGATGGACTATATGACCATATCTCCACTCTGATTCTAGCGCTTCAGTGTCATACATGGTGTCTGTAGCTTTTACGTGTGCATCTAGGTTTGCTTTGAATTTGCCAAGGGTTGATGCTGAAATGATGTGCGATGGTAGTGCATTCCATGTGTTAACGACTCGCTTGGTGAAACTGTGCTGTCTTAGATTGGTTTTTGAGTGGGATTTGGACAGTTTTAGTGGGTGTCCCCTGGTGTTCGTAGTAGTTGATGTCACGAAAAATTTGTGCACACAGCTGGGTTGTACACTTCAGTAAGGATCTTTTAACATTCGATCATGTCACCGCATACACATCTGTGTCTCATTGATGGGATATCTATAATAACTTGACTAGATTGCTATAAGGAAGGCCTTTTAATTCTGGAACAAGTTTTGTTGCACGACGGAGAACAAATTCTATCAGGTCCATATCTCTTTTAAGGATTGGTGACCATACAGAAGAGACGTATTCAAGTACTGGTCGGACAATTGATTTAAATAATTCACTCATGATGATGATGATGATGATGATTGTTAATATTCTCGTGACCTGCAAGGCAAGCGATGTCTGTAGAAAGCCACATATATCCAATATCCTGAGAATACTGAAGGAAGAAAACAACCAGGACCAAGTTGACAACTTTATGAATGACTCTGAAATGGTTGCCCAACTAATCCTTGAACACGAAAAACTGCCACAACTGCCAGGTATACAGTTATCATCTCAAAACGTTATACAAATTGCTAGAGTCACCCGTTTCATCTGTTATGCTATACACCTTGCGAGATGCAACATATTAGGATTACCTGCAAGTGTCATCGTCTGCTAGCTTACACTTGTACAATTATCTAAATTAACTCACTGTACATATTGCACAGACTCGTAAACGTAAACGTAAAGGTTGTACAAAATGAACACTATAGGCGCCGATCGAGAACCGCGATATATATATATATATGCGGAGACACACGATATATATATATATATATATATATAAACTAACCAGAACAATTAATACAATATCAAATGATCAGAATTATATATCTTAGTACAGGTTAACGAACCTACTATGGTGCGGTTAGTGAAAACATCTCACAGAAAATGAGAATAACTATAAACATATACAGAAATTATAACTAGCAGTCCTAAGACTGGTACGGTACCTTTTAGTCATCAGGACCATTCTTACGGATACAATATAATTAGAAAAGTACACTTAGCGGAATAATTAAAAGGTTAACTATAGTTACTTGAATATTCGGTAGCCATTCTTAAGTTAGGCTACTGTATTACTGAAATTGATACGTCATTCCTTATTTGACGTGAGTTGATGCATTTTCTGGAAGCTGGAAAGTTCCCACAGGTTGGTTCCTGCAAGTTGGTTCCGCAAACAGGATTCCCGCAAGAACCTCATGGTGGGGGTACATCACTCAGGACTGTAAGCACAATGGAATGGCTAATGAGTAGTCAGCAAGAGATGCAATAGCATTACTGATGCGAAGAAAGTTCCCATACACCGATGGCATGGATGGAAGTTGTCAACAACCCGATCACAAGCGGGGGTTATCAGATGCAAATGAAGATACAAAACAAAGCTTAACGGTGCTGGGTACGTCAGCCAGCTCTGAAGACGCACCTGGCAAAGTTTACTTGCTGTGGTCGAAAGTTAAAAGAACCTACATGACATTAGTGCGGGGACGGTTGAAATACCACTTTTAGGCATGGCCGGCGAGTCATCCATCAAAGAACATCCTGCCTCTACATCTGTAGAATCACATATTCAGGCCATATAGGCCTCACCGCAAGTTCGTGTTCTGAAGTAGATATTGATACTCGTGAACGATAAGTAGAAAGTTCCAAATTTCTCCCGCAAGTAGGGAGTTACAAAATTGTTTTAGTGCGGTGGGTTGGCTTACTGCTAGCTATGGGAGAGAACCCGACAGAAAGTGAAGTTATATGCGTATTATCTGTCACTCAATAGTAGCTGGTACAGGTCCAACCTATTCGGCCCCTGGCCGAGGATGCTCTCGATCTCTGAATCGCATCTACTTTTATACTCCTCGTGACGTCACAGGCGCAGGCTCCAACCAATCATCGTTCGAGCAACAGCCAATCACCGCGTAGCTGATAATAACGTGGTAGAAGTTCTGCGTCCATGTGGTTATGACGCCATGGCAATATTTTAAAGATAATCAAGAAGGGTTTTCCATGGATTTTGAAATGGTTTAGAGATTTAAAAATCCCGTCGAATTCTCTTCTTGATTAATGCCAGATTCCGCGGGAACAGGTAATCAAAAAGGAGTACAGGGTACCATCTCTCTACACCAAAAGCGTCATCCTATCTTGGTCGTAACCTATGTGCTCCATCATAAATCTTAGTCGTTTTTACAATGTGATCTCTCCCATAGGCCCATATCCGCTTATGGCTCTACCCAGGTGTGTGTGTGTTCAGGGAACGAATCCAGGATGGGCGGCGCGTACCCAGCTTAGCTGGTATGGCCGGTACCCGACCGGTCGAACCAAACTACAATATCCATTGCTAGTGACCTTCCCGTGAGGGCGTGGTGGGTTCTAAGACTTCATCCAGTCACTACACCAAGTTGGATGGAGATCTGTGTCTCGTCCATTACGGAATTCATATTTTACCTGTCATTAGGGTTAAGTTCCAGAATGCCCAGAGATGCACTGCAGGCCGGTCTACAAAATATAATTTCTTTTTGCAGTGCTTCCTACATTGGCGGAGGAATCTAAACTAACTGGTATCCGAAGATATTGGGGAAGTGTATGTAAATCAACACTTTAGTTATCACCGCTCGGAAACCCCAATAGTTTCCTAAGAGTCAGATCCTGCCAACGTGTCGATTGGGAGTCCAGACAATTAAGCCGTGAGGCTGGAGGAGCACAGAAAGAGACAATCACTCATTATTAATGAGGCCCTAAGGTAATTGGCCAATTTTACACAATTTAGCCGTTGCATGGTGTTACATATCCACTAGAGTCTGTTACGGAGAGATTGTCCCTAACTACTTTAAACCTATCCTATTGAGCTAAAATAGCCAGGTTTAGTCAGTCACATGTCAGGCTCGAGCATGGTGAGCATGAACAGTGACCTCAGTGTAAAATTGATGCTGATGTAATATAGTGATATAGTGATGCAGATATAATGTTGATGTATAGTATTGCCTAGCGTACTGCGTTCTAGAGTTTTCATAAATAAACAAAACAGAATAACTAGGATGGCTACTTGCCATATACATAACTAAGTAATACAGTGCTAACGGTAATTCAGGTCATAGGACCTTATGGTGCTGTTAGTTGAGAGCACACGGAAATAAAGATAATACATACAATAAGAAACAGAAAGTATAAAAATGTGGTCAGAAAGACCTATCAGTCATAAGTACCATTTACGGAAATAATAAAATGCACAATAGTATAGTTACTTGAGTACCTATTGGTCATTGGTACAGTAAGAGTTCATAAATGACGGAAATTGATACGCTACAGTTGAGTAGTGTGAGATAGCACGATCCTGAATGCAGGGAAGATTTCCGCAAGCAGACTGTTGATGCGGCTCACTCTCAAGACAGTGAAGAAGAACAGTTAGAGAAAGATGCCCACTAGACAGTGAAAATAACCGATACATGAATTTACACAGTTTGTGATAAAGTTTCCACCTGGCGACAGTAGTTTGAAAGTTACCCATTAACAGGAGGGCTACAGTTGTAATTAAATATGCATGTAAAAAAACTGGGTACATGGTGCGGGATATGTTGCATAGCTCTTGCGACGCACTGAGCAGAGTCCCACCATAACACATGCGACATGCAGTGCGCAAGTTTGATACCACTTTTCAGCATTGTCCGGAAGATCTGGTGAGTTATCCACCAAGAATCACCATCAGCTCTACATCCCATAGAATTACATCGGGCCCGCAAGGCCCATCCGCAGGAAGCTCCTCTATGAAAGTTCTGAAAAAGGGAGTTCTTATATTATTTTATTTTGCCCCCGGATGGCCATACGGGAGCTTCCAAAACTGGTATCGCGGATGTCCAAGACTGCTCACTGGTGCAGGAGATCTCAATTCTAAATGGCACAGCTGTGGTGTAGGTACCACAGTCAGTCAGCAGTTCTCCCACATCTTGCACTGCGCTGGTCCAGCAGTCTTGCTGACGGGTCGGCTTCCACGCCGATGATGCTCTCGATTCTCGTTTTCTGGCTCCTTTTATACTACTCGTGACATCATAGGCAGGACGCTCCAGCCAGTCAGAGGGCGAGCAGTAGCCAATCAGCGTGCAGCTAGAAATGGTGACGTGGCTATCACGTGAACTGCGCATTCCCCTTTCATTTAATACATGCACGCGATTACAACGGCAAAGCAATATTTTGAAAATAATTTTTCTTTTGAGAATAACCCGGCCATTTCTTGTCCGATTTTAAAAAGGTAAAAAGTTCTGAAGTCCTCGTTTCATTCCGGTCCTGATCGGTTCCAAGAACGACGAGAATAGTGTGATTTGAAGAAATCACCAGTACCAACTCGGTACACTATAAGCATACATTCTCTCCCAATCCTGACACATGTTGCTAGAGACGCTCTGACGCGCGTGCATGCGCGCTACATGTTCTTACAGACTTGGCCATTTTAACAAACCCTCTCTCATAGGGCTTTATATACGCATACTATCCTACCGGGGGGGGGGGGGGTGGTGTGGAGGCGTGCTTGGAATGGTCCGTACCCATCCGGTCGATCTGTGCTACAGTACCAGCAACGGTACTGAGCATCCTCGCCAGGAAGACGTACTTGTTAAAGTAAGTAGGTGCTAAGCCATTTGCGGCCTAAAGTTTTGTGTCTGGTCATAAAATCTAAATGTTAGTCCAGACCCTTCAAGAACGCCCGCAAAAATAAAGCGGCACCAACTAAAATAATATCTTTAAGTTTAACACACACAAGGTAACGGTACTGAATTCTGTGGAAATCAGCTACCCTATCGTCAGGTAAAAGCTGCATGCATCCAACATCAAATAACTACACTAGGCTAAGCATATTATAATCTTTTACAATTCTTCAAAATAGGAGGGCGGCCCTTTTTACCGCTCTCCTCCTCCGCTCTGGCGTTGTAGGTATTTTTCCTGGACGGTGAACCTCACGAGGCGCTTTCCTTGCGCAAAATCATGACCTGTTTTTCCAAGTGGTAAGGGTACCTCCATTTTTGGCCCTCGTGTTTATAGATGGGCATCTCCCTCCCACCCCTCCCCTCCCCTCCCTTCCCTCCCCTCCCTCCCCCTCTCTCTCTCCCCACCCCCTCCCCCGCTTCGGCATTGTAGGCATTTTCCTGTAATGGGGGCACACACGAGGCACGTTCCTCTCCAAAACCAATAATTTTTGGCCAGCCTGAGGCAGATATAGTTTATATTAACCCAACTGACGTGCCCTGTCCGGACCCCTCCCCCCTCCATCACAGGGGTACCTTCCACGATACCCTCTATATATGACTAGATCAGTTAGGTACCTGTGGCAAGATATATGAATAACACACCACTCTTTTGTTTTTATGTACACCGTTTAAACAAAGCAGCAAACGAGTACCATTGTTTGACTCTTTCTTTTTCTGAATGGTAAATTGTGTTAGTACCGCCTTTTCCACCTTTGGAATGACGACAAGACACACTTGTGACATAAACAGCCAGGATGAGACGGTAGTGTTCAATTTCCGCACGAGCCCACTGGAACATAATCGTTCCACCGGCCCTGGCCACTGGAGATGCGCGACATCCACTCCCCAACTCCGAGGCTAGCTAACCAGCAACACCTTGCAGATGAGCCACATCCACCCCTGACGGCTATAGCAGGTGGGTGGGGGTGGGGGTACAGAGATTCTATGGCTTGGATAGCAAGTACACTGAGTTGTACAGTTTCCCTGTTGACTAGAACAGGCAAAGGTTTTCATCAAACCTACTCACTTCCATGCTATTTATTATATGTTCCACCCCACAAGGGGCACTCTGGCTTGGGACAGCTTCAGCCTCCGCTTGTGGCAACTATAATGGTGGTAATAGCACGAAGTAGATGGGAATGGGATGAGGAATGGGGGAACAACTTTTCCATCCTTCCCCTTGGAAAGCACAAACGAAAAGGTCTTCAAATATGGTTTACCAGACCTAGTAGACCCGCTCCGAAGAGGGAGAGGACGAGTATGTGGCTCGTCATCGTCCTAAGCGTTAGTCAACTCCTGGCTTGGTAGGTGAGGGGTCGAACTGGACTAATGTCGGGAATATGTGTCTCTGAAGAGGCATTGGTCTGGGTACCAGTGTTGTGCGTGTCGCCCAACCAGAGCTCAGGCACTGGGTCGCCGCCATCACAAGGTTTAAGCCGATCGAAGTGGATGATTGAGGTCAGGCCATCTGAGGCGCGGATTTGGTAGGTCACGTCTGACTTCTTACCTACTACCACATAGGGGCCTTTCCACTGGTTTATTTAGCACGTTTGCAGAACGTCATGTATCGTGACCCCAACTAATTTTTCCCACCTCAAATGGGTCTCCATGTACATGGCGGTCATGCCAGGTTTTTTGGCGCTGATGTACAGTGGATAGTTTCTCTAACTAGCTCACGTGCCTGTTCTATCCGCTGGCGCATGAGTTCTACATATAGAGAGGGTGAGTTCTTTTCCCCAGGAATTCTGGGCATGGCCAGATCCAAGGGTAAGGCTAACTCACGGCCTAGCATTAACTGAGCAAGAGTGTAACCCGTGCTGGAATGTATTGAAGTGTGGTATGCCATGAGCACATATGGGAGCCACAGATCCCAATCACGACAATCAAGGTGTGTTTCCTTAGTCAGCATAACCGCGAGAGTTCTATTGAATCTCTCTACCACCCCGTCTCCACGTGGATGGTACGGTGTTGTGCGCGTTTTGACTATATGAAACATTTTGCAGAGTTCGGAGATCAGCCGATTCTCAAAATTGCTACCTTGATCGGAATGCCACTCATATGGCATACCTAAATGACAGAACACATTACTTGCTAGGACCTCTGCTACTTTGGATGCCTCATGGTGACGGTCCAGCAAAATAGTCTTGCAATACGAGGATGTATTTATTTCCTTCATCCTTCGTATTCAAGGGTCCGAGCACATCAATAGCCACTTGCTCCCACGGTGCACCAACTATTTTAATTTGTAATGGTGCAGTGTGGTGTTGGCCAACAGCATTGTCTCTGGCAGGGCTGTCGGTGGCGGCGGCTGCTGATGTCCACTGCTGTTGATGGTGGTTGCTGCTGGCAGCTGTGGCTGGTGGCTGCTGGTAGCTGCTGCTACTGGCAGCAGCTGCTGGTGCTGGCTACTGCTGCTGGGAGCTGCTGCTGCTGACTCCTGCTGCTGACTCCTGCTGCTGCTGCTGGCGGCTGCTACTGCTGACGGCTGCTGCTAGTGGCGGGCTGCTGCTGCTGGTGGCGGCTGCTGCTAGTGGCGGACTGCTGCTGGCGGCTGCTTCTGCTGTTGGTAGGGACTGTTGCTGGTGTGAGCTGCTGCTGCTGCTGCTTGTGGCTGCTGGTGGCTGCTGCTGGTGGTGGTGGCTGCTGCTGGCGGGTGCTACTGCCGACTCCTGCTGCTGGCTCCTGCTGCTGCTGGTGGCTGCTGTTAGCGGCGGCTGCTGCTGGCTGTTGCTGCTGCTGGTGGTGCTGATAAATATATCTCCTTAGATGAAGTTTCTCTAGTTTCTCATGAATCTGCCAACTGGTTTCGGAGATTTTTAAATATGTTAAACGTGTTTCTAAAACCAAAGTAAAGTTCAAGATGGTCGCCGGCCAAATCGGCAATCGACTTCTTTTGAATAAACAGGGATATTTATGCCCTAAAGAAACTTGCTACCAAAAATAATTTTGAAATCAAACCCAGTGATTCTTGAGAAGAGATCATTTAAAAAAGTAAAATTAATGGCTTTTACGCTTACCTTACTAGAATGGCCAAGTGAGTTTATGCCACAGCGACCATCCATCGTAAGTTCATCCGTCAAGGTAAGTAAAGAAGCCATTAGCTTAAAATGTATCCTTACATCAAGTTTGGTTACTGTATGTGAAGTTGAAATTACGGTCCAAATATTGTACTCTTGTTCCAGAGGGAGTATAGGGACATTTTGGCCACGGTTGATATAAAGCTCTCCAGAAAAAACAAATTGGGCCACCAATGTTGACGACACACAGACAGACGGACGGATGGATTTTGATGAATATTGTGTCCTTGGCACTATTGACCAACGGGAAATGTACCATTGGTCAATAGGGCAGCCATTTCCGAAACGGTTGGGACCCATGACCCATTATTCTATAGTGTCAGGGAGGGCTGTGTGATGCCACAGGGGCAAAGGTCAGTCAAAGATTTGGATTGAAGGATATGCAAACATCGTCGTGTCGTG